>JAQIWA010002663.1:0-12647 GCA_034693305.1 Eueremaeus valkanovi | reverse complement strand
AAAAACTTTACGGATTCAAATAATAATTGACCCAGTGTCCAAAATGGCTGACAGAATCTTCATCGACATTCAAAATTTTGCTTGGGTAAAAGCTTACCGATAGGACTATAAAATATGTACCTTGGCCAAGTATTCTTTATTTTTGAAAAGTCTGCTGAGGCCGATTGAGGACACACGTAACTCTGGTGACGGCCAGGGGAGCGTTGGTGAATCTATATAGTCCCCTTCTAAAGAAAGCGGACTTAAAAAGTTATGACAAATAAATGCAATATTAGATCAAAACTGTATTATTGTTTGCATTATTGTCCACAAAGTTATTGATTTGAATCTAATTTCAATCACGCGCTGCAACTATTGCTGAATATTGCAAAACTACTGCAAATATTCAAATATTACAAAAAACAGTTATTTAATAAACAGGAATCTCAGACCTCATCCTCTATACTACCTGTGCTCTCATATTAATCGATAAAACTTTAAAAGTAGTTTTTCATATACTGTACATCCAATGCCACGCAAACCACAAAATATCCCTTTCGTTGCCCTAAACGATGGCAACAAAATACCAATAATAGGTTTGGGAACATTCGAGTTGGCACCGGGAGGTGCGGTCGAAGCTGCCATCAAGACCGCTATCGATGCCGGGTACCGACACTTCGACACGGCCGACTTCTACCAGAACGAGGAAGGAGTCGGAGCCGCTCTGAAGACAGCCATTAGTTCGGGTAAAGTAAAGCGCGAAGAGCTGTGGATAACGACCAAAGTGTGGCCCAATTGGTACGGAAAGGGAAGACCCACTGCTAGTGTGAAGAGAAGTCTAGAGAAGTTGGGCACCGAATACGTGGATCTACTGCTCATGCACTGGCCGTTTGTCCTGAAACAGGACGACAAGAACTTCTATCCGAAGGACGCGAAAGGCCAGGCATTGTTCGACGACTCGATTCAATTGGCCGACGTCTGGAAGGAGTTCGAGCAGATCAAGAGGGATGGGTTGGCCAAATCCATCGGTGTCTCGAACTTCAACTCAAAACAATTGGAAGAAGTGATTAGTAAGTCGTCAACAGTTCCGGCCATAAATCAGGTCGAATGTCACCCTTACCTAAATCAGGACCTATTGCTTAAGTTCTGCCACGAAAAGGGCGTACATATGGAGGCGTATTCACCACTGGCCAGATCGGGCACAGCTGACAAGAAGAACACTCCGTCTCCTCTGGACATACCAGTGATCAAAGAGATCGCGAGGAAACACAAAGTAAGACCGGCGGCCATATGCCTCAAATGGCAGACCCAGAGAGGGGTTGTTGTCGTTTGCAAGAGTAAGACAACCGAACGGATCGTTTCAAACGTCCAAATATTTCACTTCGACTTAACCGCAGATGAAATGCTGAAAATCAAAGGACTGAACAAAGACTGGCGAAACAATACGTTCACTCAGTATGGCATCAATAAGAACAAGAACTGGCCCTTTGCTATACCCTTTTAGACAACTGGCCCTTTAGTGTACACTTTTAGACAATCTTCTACAGTCTCTTCAAAATTCTGTTGAAATCGATATTTATTTTATTCATTCAATTGTTCTGTTTGTTAGCATTAAATAAAATATATTTTCCATTCTTTAAGTCATTTGATTTAAACGAAAGAATATTTGATCAGATGTTAAGCATAAGCACTGAAATGGCTCTGAAATGTGAATCAAATTCTTTTAAAATAAATTCTTATAAAATCTATTACTGCTGTGAATGATAAGTCAAAATCTGATACTGGATCCATTTTTCTGTCAATTATTTTTTTGTGTATAATTAGTTGTTTTCAAAAATTAAGCTTAATTTTTAAAATGTTATTCACTTTATATGAGATAAACGAATATCTATTTTATGCATAGAATGTATTGAAGCAGAAACGATGGGTTTGTATAATAAGATTGATTATTGGTTTCGCTCTTGTATTTCGGTATACGTTAGACGAAAGTTAAAGAATTTTATGGATAAACAGAATCGTCTCTCTATTGACTCTCTATAGTTCTGGCATCAAAATGAAACAACAAATCAGTCAAATATATTGTTTCTGAAGTATTGCATAAATAAATGAATTTATGAAATGACTAAAACATCTAACAAATCAGAAATAGAAAACAGACTAATAATAGACAATAAATGGGAATAAACTAAATGTCTTTAATAATCGCATTAAAGACAGATTTAATTTTAAATAACTTTCTATAAAAATAATTGATCAGGACTTATATCAAAGCAATGGACAATTTATCATATGCCCTGTTAATATTGGATCTAGTAAGAGCAAATTGAATAAATGAACTTGACATTGAGGATTAATGCAAAAATAATCCAACATTAGTCTCAAAAATATATGTTAAGTGCAATTGCTTTCACATAATCATTGTGTCCATTGATTTATAAATACGTAACAAAACAGTAACAAAAAACTGTTGAATTAAAATAATAATCTCATGGATTAGTGACTCTTTTGATGGCAATAGTATTGTAATTAAATAAAGAGTCAATAAGTCATCGATTAAGCGATTTTTGATTTAACCAATTGAATAATGGTTTGGATGAGATAAAGCGTGGATTCAATTATGTTATTTGACTTCACTTTTATGTTTTCTACAATTCTCAACATTTTATACGAATATTCTTTGAGACAAAAAACTAAATAAATAAAATCCATTTAAAACAAAACAAAAAGTTTTTGATTCGCAAAAAAACAAACAGTTTTAGTGTTTAGCCATTTGTTGGCCATTAAGACAAAGAGTTTTTCCTCTGAACTCCTCATCGCTTCCACACTATTATATCGATTCCATTATCTCTAAGGATTGCAAAAAACTTTTGTAGTCTTTCCTCTCGTTTACGTCTATAATGAAGAATATGAGCCGAAATGGAGGCCTAGAAGTGATGCCGAATAGAGTCATAAATATCTTTTCTCACATTTTAATTATTCAAATATTGCTTTGTTTTGGTAAGTCTTAAGTCGAAAACCATGTTCTCTAATGTCGACATCGAATGCCTATTCTTCTCAACACAACTACAAAACAAAAGAAAACTGTATTTACAGACAGAATAATAGTGTTATTACAGAAAAATAAATACTGAAAAAGCATTCATATTATAGCAAAAGCAAAAATAGAAATAAATAAGAATTTTGTATATTATAAAAAAGTTGTGAATTTATTGATTGTGTAATACACAAAAAAATCAGATATACCCTGATTGATTTGAACGACTGAACATATCAATTGTGCATTTCATATAGTATTTTACCATGGTTCAAATTCTTTACATATTTACCAAATTATTTGTCAAGAAATTTAAGCTTAAATATATAATTAATCAAAATATGAGCTAGTTTAATATTTAGATCCTGACTAATTTCATTTAATTCTGTTTGCATGATTCGTGCATGGTATTTTCTCAATTATTTTCATAGCTATAACCTATTGTTTGATACTGAATATCGGATTGTGTTTTGAATTCTAATATTTGGTCTCATATTCTGTATTCCTTACATACTTTCAATTTTATTCAATACATTCCACTGAACTCTGGGGTTAATAAAGAAAGAAAATATAGAAATACAGTTTGTTTTTATATTTCATTCAAGTGCTGAAACAGTTTCGTTCAATTCTCTTGAATTGAAAACTAACCGTTCGTTTGCATCGTTTGAGACAAATGAGCGAAAGAAACATTGAATTCATATGATATGAGTATTGAATACAAAGAATAGAAAATTAAGTAAATATAGAAAAACAATGTTTTTTTGCGAATTGAATGTTTGAAAATCAAATATTTGCCAAATGCTTGGGCTGAGCGTTCATAAGACAGAGATGGCCAGTACGCGCATCAACGCATTCTAATCTTCTGGCCATCGTTGTCAGTATCAATTGAGCTGGAATCAAAATTTTAAGATAAATGAATAAATTTAGTTAATTTGACAGATTATGACAGAACCCGGATTAATCTTAAACCGTATCATTGTTTCAGCTATTCTGTGATTAAAATGTCATAAATATAATTCAAAACTAAGGCAACCGTCGATACAATTGTGATCCGGCCTAGAGTTGGATCAAAATAGTAAAACAAACGAAAAATTATTTACAGAAATAATATACAAAAAGCAAAGAAGAAAATATTTTTAGACTTAAATAATCCTAAAATTACATCCAAAACAAATGGTTTATTTTGTTAGAAAAATCTTTGTTTGCTTATCGAAAGAGCATTTTTTAACTTTTGATATGAACTCAAATTTATCGTTAAATAATTTTTATAGAAAAAGAACAAAAAAGCCATAAAATTGGATCACTTTATGAGTAAATAAGAGAGAGATAGAGCTGAGTGAGAGATGACTGCAATTTATTTGTTGTAGTATTGGCTCAGAATTGAAGTTTGGCTTAAACTTGAGTTAGGCTGCGCTGGCATTCCTCTGAGTCCACTCTTGCCATACTCTCAAAGACGAAACTGTTGTCGAATAGCATTATTTCGATTTTCAAACATTCCTTTGACTCGAATAACAATAAATAAATTGATCTATTTTTGATTATTTTGATGCGAATTCAGCGAAAATATTATATAAAATCATTATTCGTTCAAAAAAATTATATGAACCGCAGGTAATGAACGGTTAGATCAATGGATAAATCGTTTATTGTTTGATATACTCTATTAAAATAAGTGCACAAACTTTGTTTTCACCCTAACATCAATTTTGGTTTATTCCCTCAATCTTTGCTCCTTTTATATAATTTAATAGATTTGATTGCGGGCACAGTAATGCTTGCACTAATTTGGTTTAGCAAGCTTCATTCTAAAAAAATTCGTATACAAAAGTTCTCTTTTTATTAGAGTTAATAAAAACTTATATAAACTTCCAATAATTCAAACAATAATTTAGTCAAACAATAACAGCTATTGTTTGAAATATAGATAAGTTTTCCAACTTCTAAATTGACTTTTTGTCTCTGCCTTTCATTTATTTATAATCTATTTTTCAAAATTAGTTTAACAATAAAAGTTGAGATATTTATATGTCATATAAAAATGAGTCTTTTTCAAAGACCCTAAGACCCAGGAGAGAATAAATATAAATAAGACTTCTTCAGAATTATATTAGTTTAACCTTGTGCAACTTTTTCTATAATACAGGTGCAAATTGAATGGGAATTCCGAAAATAGAGTTGTCTGTAGAGAAGGAAAGAAAACATTGATATTAATAATTGACTGAATCGATGTTGGAATACAAAACAACATTAATTGAGTCCATATTATGTTAGAGACATATCCGAGTCATCCATGCATTGCATTACTTTCATATCATAGCAAAGATTGTTTGAATTATTAATTATTTTTTTGTTTCGACCCCTTATCAGGTCATCGATTAGTTTCGTTCACTCATTGCTTCACTAAAACAACTGAATAAATACAATATTCCATACATTTTAAAAACATTGCTTTCAAATATCATCTGAGCTCAAATAATCATCACTTTTCCTATTACTCATTCACTCTCTCCCTCCCTTCCTTCCACCCTCCAGACCCCTCCCTCTTTATCTCTCTATCCTTGCATATATACCTTTCAAGTCAGAAACATTATAAGAGATGTGAATCAAAATTGGGAGTGAATGTTGTGTTGACCTTATTATGCCGTTTACTCCAACCAAGAGATGGATTGCTTAACGTATTTGTTGTGAAATTGGATTCTATGTTAAGAAGCAAACGATGAATGTGTTCTCAAAACAGAGGGAAAACTGACAATTAGTATTACAATAGTGAGGATGTGCTCACTGTCTGAGTTGATTCACACTTTCAGATTAGAAGACAAACTAATTAATCAAATCTCAGAATCAAATTAATAGTCACTATAGTGTTGAGTCAGTTCTTTCGCAATCAACTTCAAAATGTTTGCTTCAATATTATTGACACATACTTTGCAATTCTAAATTATACCTTTCTCATTTTAACTTGATAGCTATTTAGTGACAGCTAAGGGAGAGATTTAGTTAAATATTATAGAAATAACTGCTATTTTCCCCAATAAATAGTTAGACTATGTGTCGATAAAGTTATAAATAAATATTGAGTTCAATTCAAAGTCTAAACAATTCTTATTCGCTGTCTATTAGAGCAGAAAATCGATCCGAAAATACACATTGTTTTTATGCAGTGCTCTGTCTGTCCCTCACGTTTCAATGAGTAATCGTTATGTATTGTGTATAAGTTGGCAAAAATGTGTCCAATATTTAGTGTCCATATTCTCATTTGTGCACACATTCACAACAAGCGATCACATAATCCCAATTGGGTTCGCATATAAACTCATTGCTAGCTCTGCAGTCATTCTGAGCTTTTCTATTCGCTTAGGCTTTAGATTATTTCATATCCGTTACGCTAAGCACTGAGAGTACAAAATAACTTGAAATAAGGGGCGAATGAATGGTCAAAAACTATTTGCAACAAAAAAAAATAACTGTTCACTCAATGAGCAAAAAAAAAATCCAAGCATTAGATCTCAAATTAGATTTTTGTGTTAAATAAATACTTGTCTCTTATGTATACCACTTGTGTGTGACTGCATAGTGGCCTTTAAGGGGCAGATGCAGTCATTCACATGATATAACATAAATTATATTTCAATACACAAACGATCAAAAAAATCACTTTCTCTTCGATATTATTCTTTGCATTTCATATATTTTTATTTGAATTTTAGATTATTTTTGTTGATATGTTATATATTTCCAAAACATCATTAGTTATCTGAAGCATCAAAACAGTACTACCGTTATTCACCGCCTATATCGACATTATTGATTAATACGATACTACTGGATAAAATTAAGTTGATACTCTGTATTGATATTAACAATGTTGTGATCAAGCATATTTAATGCATGTTACCTGTAGTTTATAAATACAAATGTCGAGATAAAATATTTTTACCATTAAGATGTTAATCGCTTTATTATAAAAATAATTTTAGTTTAATTCTATTTTAATTTTTATCTTTTATAACGGCATGTCGGTATCGATAAGCTCAACGGTATTAATATTATTATTCATTTGATAAGAACATTGAAAACTATACACTCGATGAATGACATTAAGGCAAATGAGTTGGATGACCTAATAATGAATGAATATTTGCTACAAACTTACAGATCATATTTGCCAGAACCTATCATAACGTCAATTTGAAAATTCAAAAATAAAATATAACTGAAAATCAATATTTAAGTTATAATTTGAATTAAGTTTTGATATATTTGTTTATGCAGTCAATGACTGTTCAACGAAATATTTTTACTTCTATTAACCTAATTATTCAAAATGAAAAATAAATTGTAACTGGTTAATTCATATTTATGCTATCTATGGAATAATTTTCCATTTTATGATCAAGGCAAGATGTAATTTCAATCTTAAAAAAACTTTGTAATTATTATTTTTATCAATTATTCCCAAAAGAGAAATCTCAGAATTGATCACATAATTAAAATGAGAAAATTGTTTAATCGATAAGAGTTTTAAATGAATTTCATTATTAAATATAAGTCAGTATAGAATTGGAGAGAAATGTTTAGTCGATTGAGAGGATTGCGTGCATTCAGTCTATTATACAATTGATTCAAAACTGTTCTAATGATTGAGAGATCCTCTTAAGTGAATAAAACGGATAAAAAGTTTATTTTCACTGTACGATCACAATCGCAAAAATTCCATTAACACTGAACTTCACAAAAAACTTTTTGAGTATTTTTTCAAAGTTATTGAATTGAATCAGAAAATTGAAATCTTTATAAAAAAAATAATTTTCTTTTGAAATCATTTGAATTCTGACAATAAATATCTTTTCAAAAGTTTTAATTATTTTTAAAACTAAATAAAAGTGATATTCACTTAAAACTCTTACCGTGCAAAAAAATTATTTAAATTATCAAGTTATTTAGATGTGCATAAACATCCCTGAACTATTTTGATATTTTTCCAGTTATTTACCAAGACGAATCTTCCTAACTTTATAAGTCGTGACCCGGTTTTACGTTATATCTACTTTTTTTTGAATGTTTCTGTGACTGTACAACAAAGACACGGATTTGCAGAGAGGAGTATATAAGGCAAAGTGCAACTCAAAAATGACTAAAATAGTCATCTCTGCAAATCATTGTTATTGGTGTGCAGTCACTACTCATTTGAAATGTAAATCTAACGTAGCTTCGGCTCACCACTGCTTTATACACAAATATATGACTCAATTCAACTCAATATTCAATTTATTTACAATAGATATCAAATAAGAAAAATGTTTTATCAATGTATTTAATGGCAATAATTTCCATTCCGTTTCCAAATTCTTTCCCCTCTTTCCTGTCATTTATAAAATTGAAATTCTGTTCGAAAATGTTTAGAAAATGATTCCGACAACAATATTAGATACTGTTTCTATAGACCTCTTTATATGCAAATCAATTCACATTAGAGTCTAAAGAGAAATACAAACAATAAGCGAATGCATACATATTTATCGCATTTTTCTTCTTTATTCCCATCTATTGTGTAATACACGCGACTCTAATTCACATCATATGTCTCGACACCCGTTTGTGCGGTCTGTATGGTCTGTATCCACTTTATACAATACGCTTTTGTAGCTATCAGTAACTATGGCTTAATTTTATAATTTCCTAAATAAATGTTAAGTTTTACGAAAGTTTACAATAATTACAGAAAAATCTTTGAACTTCTTTGAAAAGTAATTTTTATTTTTCTCAAATTGTTTTCAATTAAAATAATTATTTCAAAAGTTTGTTTGCCTTTAGTTTTATTTGATTTTATTTGCTATGAAGTCGTC
Organism: Eueremaeus valkanovi; assembly: GCA_034693305.1. Taxonomy (NCBI): domain Eukaryota; kingdom Metazoa; phylum Arthropoda; class Arachnida; order Sarcoptiformes; family Eremaeidae; genus Eueremaeus; species Eueremaeus valkanovi. Next base: position 3,788 of record JAQIWA010002663.1, on the reverse strand, counting down.
ATTCATTTGCATACATCTAAAGCTAATTCTCGTGAGATCTGATTGAGTGACCATTTTTTGAAATGCAATCATTATTTTCTATTTATAAATATTATTTGATCTGAGCTAATATGTTATGCGAAGGCAATTATGACAAGACTAACAAAACATTTACCTCTTTGTTGATCAACATTATTAACATTAATGACATTAAATGAATCTCTATCTGAAATACTTACATATATTCTGACAAATATAAGCAAATGTTTGACATTTCAAATGTCGGCAAAACTAATTAATTCTTTATATATTTTGATTCAATATATTTTCAAACTATGTTTCGAAATCTATTCGACTTTTTAAGGATTCTTAGAAATAACAATCACAACAATCAAGTCATCAAAAATACTCGCGGAGTGCGGGCTCAGTGGTAGTGTGCTCGCACTTGGGGCCAAGGTTCCGAGTTCGAGTCTGCTACTCGCCTGGGTCAGTTTACTCCACTATTATCATTAATTTATTTCATCTTTGTTTAACACGTGCTCATTGGAAATCAGTCTTAGGTTGACTGTACGGCGTGTATAACAGTAACAATAATCTCATCTCCAAATGTTCTATATTTGATCAAGATGATTCCAGATTTTTACAGTATTTTTTTGAGTTTTTAAGAATTTGATTTTAAGTCAACAAAATATTTATATAATGTACGTAAAGGACACTTCAAAGCAGTCGGAATGGCTTTGGGTGTAGTAATAGGTGAGACTAAATGATCCAGTTATTCAATACAATAAACATTTGCGGTCATTTCGTTTTCACTCGTTCATTGATCCTGGTTATGTGGGTAATCAGAATGATATCGATTGAGACATTAATTTCAAAACTAACAGAACATTGGTTTATGTGCTCAGAGTCTAGTCATCACTAGAGCTGTGAGTCCGACAAATAGTGTCCGTTCGAGTCATTTCTGGCCAATAGTCGTATTGCGTGACAGTAGTTGACGGCTCACTCACTATAAGGCCAGGGAATCAGGGAATGAGCGAATGGAGTGAACGACAGTAACACATAGTGTAGTCGTAATCATACTTCACATCAAAACACAATACAATACAATACAACAACTCTTATGAAACATAACTTTATTCGCATTTTATGTTTTGTCTCATCCGATGGCACGCAAGAAGACATAGACTTAATCAGAGTTGCTTAAGGTGATGTGTCCAGGCCAAAACTTAAAAAACCTATTAGCAAAGCACAGGCCTGAATACTAGTTTATTATTTGCTTTTTCCGCATCTCTGGTCTATAGTACTGACAGTTTCCTAAAGACAAAGTAATATCTATTATGTCTTATACTCTGTATTACAGTTGGCTTTGAGTTGTGTTTTAAGTTTTATTCGATAAACAAATTAATCATTTATTGAATCTTTTGATTATTTTCTATCATTTGTATAGACCTTATGGTTGGACTCAGACTCCGACTAAACATCCCTTCGATCGTCAGAAGTGGTTCATCGGTTTGGCTTCACTGCGATTATGATTTAGAAAGTGATTCACTTTATTCGGTTAAATGGTATTCACTCATAACTATTCCTATAGTCCCCTCCCATCGGGTTATCAGTAATAAAATTAATGATTCACTGATAGGTATAAAAACAATTTAGAATTCTATCGATATATGACTGAAACGACTGCCGAAACACCGGAACACAAATTGTTTAGACAAATGGGCATTTATGTTGATGTGAGTCCACTACTGGACACTAGACATTGATTGTGTCTTCAAATTTCTATACTTCTTGTCCTTCCGTTCCCTTGAGTTTACATTTGCTTCAATTGACTGATTGTTTGCTCTCTATCTCTGATATTCACTTCACTGGCATTGCATTCACTCCTAAAAGATGTCAAAATCCAATTCAACGCATGTTTTCCTAAAGACAACTGATCTGAACACTGAGGGCACATATATGGCAGAAGTGTCGACCACTACATTCAAATCGGTCAGTAGTACTACAGTTCCATTTGATTTTCAGAATAAAATTGTTAATAAATAATAATTTTATCCAAATTCAGGTCAAAAAACTCAAGGATTTGCGCATTTATGGTATGGATTGACAAATACTGTATTAGATTATAATTATTGATAAAACGGATATTTGATCTCTTGATCCTCCCTTTGCTCACCACTGGTTGAGATTTTGAAATTATATTAAAGTGTATTTTTATTTTATACTATTTTTTGACAGCAAAAACATTTACATCTTACTTGTTAGTTGAAAAACAATGTCAGCTTGATACTTATGAATAAATTATCAACTTATATTCTGCTAGGTTAAATACATCTAGGTAGAAATAGGTTCCTTGCATTAGAATAGACTAAAATAATTACTATTGAAAGCAAAAAAAATTGGAAATAATTTTGAAGATTTCATAAAAATGGCTTTGAATGGAAAGACTATTTTTCTCTTTTGTTATCTTAAGTACAGCTGAATATTAAATAAAGTTTTTGGATATAAAAGGAAAACATTTCAAACTTATTATTTATTTATTATGTTTTAGGCGTTATATGAAATTGTTTTTAGAATCGCTATTGAACTCAAGTGAGATGTATTGGAAAGTGTTTTCAACTCACATATAAAAACACTATTCGTTTGAACTTTTTATTTAATCAAATCTTCAAACAATAGATTATTTATCGATTTTATCGAATATTTAACATATTTTGATCTTTTATTAGATTATTAGTAAATTGCAAACAATTATAAATATGCGAATCACCAAGGAGATAGCAAGATGATTCTGTATTATTGAGCCATTTGAGTGTCGATTTATTTTAAGTAAATTGGGATCGAGTCAAACAATATTGAATTGTGAAGACCTTGCGCATTCCACAGTTAACATGAATTCATATATAAAATTAGAAAATTCATTAATAATTATTATTGTTTTGAAATAAATAAAAGCAAAAATAACTTCTTTTATAATTAATATATGTTTTGAAAAATATTCTCAACATTTATGAAGACATTGAACTTAATTTCATTCATAAGCAGAAAGTTGTATAACTGTGCGACTAATTAAAGCTGTGCTCCGATTGTTTTGATAGCAGTCCACAAACAAACAAACAGAATCTGAACTTCAATTTAATCTATAAATAAGTTAAATATTTTATTTTCAAAATAGAATTATAGAAACAAACAAATGATAGAAAATAATAAAATTATAGGAAAATAGAAAAATATATAAATATTATATGAAAACAGAGAATATGTATGAATTGATTCATTGATAGACAGCCATGAGTTGTGTTGAATACTATATCAAAGCAAATAAAAGTTTACTTTTCTGTTATATAAATATTTGATTTATGTCTGACTCTTGTATTAACAGAAAAAGGATATAAAGTATTATATGAGAGGATAAACAATATATCCAGACATACACTACTCTGTAGTCATTAGTCTCTATACTCTCTCTTCTTTATCGTAGACTCATTGCTCACTCCAGAAGAGAATCAATAATTTAATTCTGAACTAATACTGAATATTAGAGAATAAAGACAGAGAATCTGTTATAAAAATGCCTCTGAACTGATTGGATTGAAAATTGAATTAAGTTTTATTTACAGCAGAAAACCAGTAAACTTACACTTTATCTGTTAGTCATAAGTTATACTGTATTTAATGTCTGGTTAACTCACACTATACTGTAGTACTGCCACAGAAAGGACTGGAAATAATGGGATCCAAATCGGAGTACAAATTGGGCGCCGATATTGTGAACCTGACGTGTGTGGCCCACAAGTCTAAACCTCTCC
>JAQIWA010002662.1:0-12651 GCA_034693305.1 Eueremaeus valkanovi | reverse complement strand
TTGTTTGGATTTTTCTCAATAAAGTCAAACATATTATTCAGTGATTCTTCAGTTCGACAGCAAATGTTGACAATTCGGGGCATTTTATCCGCTATTGTGAGACAATTCTCGTCTGATTTCCTATAATTAGGTTCAAGCAATACGTGTCCGTTCACACCGCCGACCCCGAAGTTATTTACAGCGGCTATGCCTACGAATAGACAATCAATTATTGATTAAAAACGATATTTTTTCGCATATTTTATATCAATTTTTTGTTTCACAAATACCCGGAGTATAAGCCATGTTATCAGTGACCGGCTGTAACGGCGGACACATATCGGCAATAATCTGCTTGATATGATTCAAATGCAGGTTCGCTGGAATGCATTCGTTTTCAAAAGCCATTAAGACCTTGATTATAGACGAGACACCGGAAGCCGCTTCAGAGTGACCCACATTACTCTTGAGTAGTCCGATAGGAAGTGGTTCAGTTCGGTTGGGTTTAGCACAGTATGCATTGTATATGGCTTTGGACTCTTGGGGGTCACCCACCTCAACGAAAAAACAATACAATTATAAGCCAGGTATAAGCCATGTCATAATTATTTGACTATAAATCGCGGCTTATATTCGCGAAAAACATAATATTTTTTGTATTCATTTAAGTATTTGTTTAAGAATTAAACGAAAAAACTTTTTGCGCCAATACCTCAGTTCCCGTTCCGTGCGCTTCAAAATAGTTCACTTCCAAAGGATCCAGGTTGGCCTCCGTGTAGGTCTTGATCATAAGCTCCTCTTGTATTTTAGATGAGGGGAAGAACATTCCCATCTTTTTGTTGCCGTCAATGTTGGTCCGGGTGTGCAGAACAGTGGCGTAAATACGTTTAGCGCAGGCCTTGCGCTGTAGGAAAATACAGGCCACTGTCTCACCCCTTACGAAGCCGTCGGCCTTTTCGTCCCACACTTTGGCCAAACCATCCCTGGAGTTGATATGAGTGCTCTGATAGATATGGTTTGTGAAGGGCTGGAGGTTTATGTTTGTGCCGCCGACTATTGCCTGTTCGCACACGCCTTACGGAAAAATTATTATTAAAGGATTTGACTCTAATTTATCGGACATTACCTAAACGTAAGTCATTAACGGCTATATTGAGCGCAACCATACTGGAGGAACAGGCGGTGTCGATGACCATTGACGGGCCCTTAAAGTCAAACGCAAAGGATAGCCGATTGGCGTACAGGCACTTGCCTGTGCCCGGGTACCAGAGCAGGGTCTCCGTTATAGATGACTGCGAGTCCGGCTGTAGTTCCTCCGGCACGCCGTCAGGCATTCCGATCGATGAGTATCCGATATAAACACCGGTATCTGAGCCCCGGATTGTCTGTGGGTTTAGGCCTGAAATGATTGCTCTATTTATTAGCGATGTATTGCTTGATAGTGATTATACCCCGGGTATTGCCATACCTGCGTCAACAATGGCCTCGTATGTAGTTTCCAGGAGAAGCCTTGCGTGCGGTTCGATGTGGTCACCCATCTTAGGCATTATACCAAAGAAGGGTCCGTCGAATCTGTCGATGACTTTCAGTTTAGCCATACGTGCATTCATGCCATACAAGTCTATCGATTAAAAAATGGATTAATTTTTTTTTATTTGTATAAAAAATGAGTAATTTTTATATCCGAATCATTTAAGTGCTAAAAAATAAGGCTAATTGATAATTGTACTGGCAGATAATTTAAATGTGGTGTCTGATCCAATATTATTTGCCATAAATGTGTACTTGTTCAGTTAAATAAGTATGAATTTTAAAGTTACAGTCTTGCTCTTAAAACAAGACTTGTTTTGGCTCTGTTTTGAGTCTATGCACTAATAGACTGTTTTTAATAAATTAATGATATTTTTTTATAAAAATAATAATAACGAGCAATTAGTATAAGCAATTTTAACAAGATAATTTAAAAATAAACTCAAAATAAAAATGTTTAAATATTAACCAGATCCGCTAGTAGCCCAAATATTATACACAGAGTTCCTATTTTTTCAGTTATATAAATATCAATTTCAAAGTTACAGTCATTTTATTTTTATACAGTATATTATAGCTTATATTGTCAAAGGCTAATCAGCCAGTACAGTTTTGATTGTAGAATTAGGGTGAAATTAAGTCAGTAGTTTTGTTGTCCAGGCTTAAAGGATACTTATCGTTTTGGAATTTCCTGGATTCGATCAATTGATTAGAAAGATATGATAAAATGATGAATTTATCCGTTGAAACCATATTTTTATCTCTTATGGTCTCAGAGTTATTCAATTTTCAATTTTCGAGTTCAATGCAATTTAGGTCCAAAAGTAAGATTTTCAATAATTAATTTAGACCCCGCCCCTAGGTCAGAAAATTCTGAAATTTATTTGGTGAGCTACATATAGGATGAGGTTAATTTTAAGTAAGGTTTGGTCAATAGGTCAAACCATTTTCTGAAATATCATTTATTCGCATATAAAGAGGCGATCAGTAAATCTTGTTGTTCGTAGTTTTTGAATAGCTCAGAAACGGTGAGAGATAATTTGATTCTGTAAAAACCATTTTAGAGTATCTTATACGCGATTTGTTATATACAACTGATTAATTAATTTTGATCACGTGATATACTGAATCTAGCTGAAATTGATTACAAATTCCACATTGGGATCATCACTTTAGCACCTGTATATCGAGACCATCTAAAGGCACTAGGTCACAGGGAAAACTACAGGTGCTAGAGTGATGATCCCAATGTAGAATTTGTAGCCAATTTCAGCTAGATTTAGTATATCACGTGATCAAAATCAATTAATCAGTTGTATATAACAAATCGCGTATAAGTTACTCTAAAATGGTTTTTACAGAATCAAATTATCTCTCACGGTTTCTGAGCTATTCAAAAACTACGAACGACAAGATTTACTGATCACCTCTATTTAGGCGAATAAATGATATTTCAGAAAATGACTTGACATATTGACCGGACCTTACTTAAAATTAACCTCATCCTATATGTTGCTCACCAAATAAATTTCAGAATTTTCTGACCTAGGGGCGGGGTCAAAATTAATTATTGAAAATCTTACTTTTGGACCTAAATTGCATTGAACTCGAAAATTGAAAATTGAATAACTCTGAGACCATAAGAGATAAAAATATGGTTTCAACGGATAAATTCATCATTTTATCATATCTTTCTAATCAATTGATCGAATCCAGGAAATTCCAAAACGATAAGTATCCTTATTGCTCACTTATAAACATAAGGTCCGACTTCCCTGAGCACCGGCACAGCACCATTACTGAACGCCTGGGCATTTTCGATATCGAATACATAGACTTTAGTGCTGACAGGAATCGGTATTTTCTTCCTATTAAATAAGAGCACAGTTAGTATAATAATCAAAACAATACAAACGTTTAATCTTTTAAAATAAAAATAAAAACTTACGAGACATTCAATATCAACTCATCTTCCCTGAGCTTAAAATTCATTTTGCTTACTATGATAATGAAAATTAAATTTTAAATGAGCATGCTTGTTTCACTGAATCAATAAACAAAAATAATAAACTGACCAGAATCAAGTGGATCGTTACAAACGAACGGTAGCAGGAACAAATAAAGCACAAAAGCAATGTACGCCAAAGCAACCAGGAATATAAAATCGAACTGTCTCCTTTGGAAAAGATTTTTCACTTTATGTACGAAATTAATAATTATTTTCATTCTTTTTTTCGGTACGAATGGATATAATTGTATTGAATTTCTAATATAAGGCGACAGACAATACCAGCACTTATGCACTGTTCTGGATATTGTAGGGAAATATCAATACTTGAATGACATACAGAATATATAAATATTTATTTATATTTATTGACTTTTTTGGAGTAAAAATATCTTTCAATTCATAATTGTCTTCGCATTGTATGTCAGGGTTCACTAAATTAAGATTATTAGCTATAAAATTAATTGCATTTATTTGAATGCGTGACACAATTCTAATAGTTTTCTATTTTACTTTGTGATGACATACACTTAAGGTAGGAGGGGGCAAAAACTGCAGCCAGTTTGTTTTCCAGCTGTTGTATTTCAGAGTTCGCGGTTAATAGAGGTTAGCAAATACTTATTACAAGAACGTATAGACCATTCAAATAGATGCAGGGTTATGTTGGGTTTGGAACGTAAGCCAACTTTACAATATTCTGGTGCCCTATGGCCGATACAATATTCTAATAACTGATAACTTTTGTAAAGTTAGCTTATGTTCCAAACCCAACATAACCCTTCATCTATTTAAGTGGTAAAGACCAGAGTGGTTACGGGTATAAAAAATCGACTAAAATTGTATGCATTTCATATATCATATATCAAGTTAGAAATAACATGATATCACTCAGAAATCATTTCAGTGCTCAGTATCAATTTGGCTTATTTTTTATTGAGCTCTAATCTACTAAAAGAGAGCCCTTTCCTTCTGACTCACTCCTAGCAGTTATGTTATATACTTTTGATCACAACTTTCGCACTGACTCGTTGTATGACATATACATATACTGTGTTAAGAGTGGCCCTAAATACTGGCACTTTTAACATAACAGATGTATAATATAAGGAATTGATTATAAAGTTTCGCACAATTATTCTTACTTTCAATTTGAATCAAAAATTAGACCCAATTATTGGATAATTATTGCTTTCTTTCATTTCATTTATTACTCAATTTTTGTTATTTTTTTAGTAAAACTAATAATTTTAATAAAATATTAATATTTAGCGTTAGAATCAAATTAAGTGAATTGCTTTGGAGTCAAGCGTTTTGACCCAATTTGACTGTGAATCCAGTTTAAGCCCAATTAAGCTACAGTTAATTGAGTTCAACGTAGATTTTTTTATTCAATTTCATATTTTCTGCTAATTCTTAAACTTTATCTTCAAATTCAAAAAAATTCAAAACCAAAATAGAAATAAAAATATTTAATATGACTTTTTATGCCTAAATGTCAATAATTGGGATAAATCTAACCACAAATGACTGCAAAGAAAGTTATAAATATATAAATACTGTATAGAATTAATTGAATAATTGCTAACTCAGACCAATCAGAATATTTATTCTATCCAATCATAATTCAAAAATCTCAATCAATTTGATTTTTAATGCTTTTTAATTTTTTTCCAAGTTTATAATTTATCAAAAACATTGTATTTTAAAGCTTAAGTTGAATGCATTGCAATTCAGAGTATTTTTGATCAATTTATTAATTAAAAAATTAGAAATCAATTATCGATTCAATTATTTAAACGAATGAACGATTAATTTCGTTCATTAATCCATAAATTATTGTATAATAGTTTATACAATACTTACCCGTATTGTTCTGAAAAGGGTTTAATTAGACCTAAGGTTTTAAGAATTTCTATATGGTTTCCAACTTGATATTCAGCATGTTTGATTTATGAAACATTCTAAAATATAGATATCTAACATATAAAACGCCTAAATCTAAAATTGGACAAACTTGGCAAAAAGAGTACTGGACCAAGCTCAGTAAAGAAGGCCATTCCAACATTATCAGTGAAGAATGTTTGGCAGTATTTTTAAAATAATCTATTTTTGCTGCAAAACAAATAAATTGGTGCAAAATATACTTAATTTCGATAATTCTTGACATTTGTTCGACTTATTCGAGATCTTAGAAAAATCTCATTTCTGTCTGAAGAACGGCATTGGACTTAAGTATTGGACAATACTTGCGAAGGACATCAACATTTGACTTAGACTTTTGGGGTTTACTGAACTACTGGTGAACTAACCAATTGAATACAAGTGCATCACTGACTCATCCACAATATATTCAATACATTTATGGCCGCATTCTTACAAGTATTGAAAAAATTACTAAACTTTTGGTTTAATAAACTGATTGCCAGTATTTAGTTATTTTAATCACAAGAACTGAATTAAAAACTAAATTTCGAGAAATAATATTTCAAATGATTATTAGTTGTGGTTATAATCATTATATATCTTGATAAATTAACTTGCCTTGTCTCGTGAAAACTAAACAGTCTATATCTAAAGCGATTATTTATAATCAGAATAATTTTTAATTAATTGAATTTCATTGAACAATAAGTACTGTATAATACAAATGTGGTTTAAGTCGAATAAATGGGTAAAAGCCTTAAGAAAGAGGCCATTAAAATGAGAATATCAGATAAAATGGTTTATTAGTTAATTCATAAATAGGAACCTGTTCAAAATTTCTTATTCAGAGTGATTGCCGAAACGTCTGAAAATTCACTGAAATCTATTCATTGGTATTCATTGGCAATCTTTTCCAAAGATTTCTCAAATTATAACTAAAAATTCATATATATTTCGATATGAGTTAAGGGTTGAACTAATCTTTTTACTACTATGTACAGAATGTATAGTGATTTATTTAAAAAATACGATCAGGGTTCATTTTTTGCTGATTTATTTGACTTGACTCAAATATATATATAATATGAGTTATTTGTGAATATTTCAGAGATATTCCCAATGAATTGTAAAACACTCTGATTGAGGAATAAAGTAATGATTGTATTGATAAAACTTTCAATTTTGTCTCGATAGCCACTCCACTTGCAGTGCAATGAACTTTTCATATTTAATACTTATTTTTTCAATCGATTTTGAAAAATGAGCAATAATTCAGTTTTAATTATTATTATAATTTAGTCTTAAGCCAACTGCTTGTAAACAAACTTTAAATGAGTATAAACTCATTAAATCATTGTCTGCTTTGATTGAAATTCATAAAATCTAAATTAGCCCACGTCAATATATGCACTCGATTAAAACTCATATTAACCAATTTATAACCAATTTGTCCCAGACTTTAATTGATTACTTTCACCATAAGAGGCACACATAATAATATTCAATATCAAGTCGTACCGGTCAGGCAAAAGGGTCTGTGCGCTTGAATCGCAGCAATTTGAAGCCATAGACCTTTAATTCCATATATTATTTTGTGATTTCTACTAATAAATCCAAACATTATATAATTAGCTTGATTATCTTAAATAATTATGTTAATATTTCTACCTGGCTCTTGTGCAATACCATATTAATCTTGATATTTCCGAGTACTATATAATGCTTTGCACAAACTATATCTTTATTGTTTGGGGACAAAATTTATTTCTGCTTGGCAATGCAGAATATCTAATATCTAAATTATGTGGATCATATTTTTCCAATAAACCGAAAGCTTTTCAAAAAAATTTTAAATTCCGAATATTCGCTATAAATATATGAATTATGTAAACATGTAAAACGCATATAATTTAATGAATTTACTCAAATATTTCTTTAGTTCAGCGACCGATTGCTCGTATTTGAGTCGAAAACAAACTGAAATTTTTGCTTTATCTAAATTTAGAGAATTTATAAATTATTAGAAATTTAAGTTTACTTTCTCTTTAGATATTTAGGAAATAAAAGTGTAAAATACTGTACAGTATTATTAATATTAATATTAATATTTATTTATCGAAAATACTCTATTCTTTTGTCTTTTAAGACATATGAAGTGCAAATATGATAAATGGGTAGGAATTGTATGCAAATTACTGATAAACTGATTGCATATTCAGTGAGGAAGTCCTTCGGTCTAACAATTAAGTGATGACAATATGACGAGAAGTGAGCGTCCAATCCAAGTGAATAAAGTACTGGTTTTGCAGTATTGCAGCGGATCTGGCGATCTATTAACCTCATTCCGGGTGTGGGCAAAAGGCTCAGTTAGTTTCAATACAACTTCCATATTGTTCACAATTTGCTGGAATAAGAACTTTAAAAGTTTGAGAACTATTTCAGTCAAATGTACGACAAGTCTATTCGGAAATATATTTAGTAAAAGAAAAAAAATTGAGAAAAATTATGCGCAAACTGTTATTGGATGTGAAACTCGTGAAACAAGTTTATTAAAACTAGACATCCATTGTTGGTCCACATCAGGCGTACGACTTTTGATTGTGTGTTAACTGTATTTTCAATTAAAACTAACTTTTTTTAGTACGAAAAGTACGAAAAAAGTTATGAATTTAGTTATATTCAGCTGTTTTTTGATTACACTATGCATTTGTTTCGGTAAGTCTTCGAAATAATTAATTTATTACTAATTATAATAAACTTAATAATTAATTAGAACAGAAAAATCAACCTGTTCATATGTTCATGTTCCTACGTATTGGATATGTTGAAAGCTTTCTGGATAACAGTTTATCCTTAAGTTGATTATTATCTTTACTTTTTATTTTATAATTATATTCGTATAAAACATGATTAGAAAACTGAACTTTCTTAAATATTATCACCGGTTTATGAATTGATAATTTGAATGAATAAAAAATTTAATCAGCGATTCAGACATTGAAACAATGTGTGTAATATTTTATCTGATATTTTATAATTTTATGCAAACGTATTAAATAACTAAACGTTGGCTCAAATATTGTGTCGAGAGTTCACTTCAGCTTTAATGATAAGAAAATGTCCTTAAAAATGATCTGCGAGCAAATTGAGACCATTTTTGTTACTCTTCTTATAATTCTATTTTTATGCAAAATATCTTAATATTAATGGAGAGACTATTTAATGAACAAAATATAATTTTCAGCCCTTTTTAACTAAACTTTAATGAAAACAGTTTTCTTTGTCGACATTTATATGTTTGGTTGAGAGCAAAACGAATCAAAGTCAAGGTAAATGGAACAAGGTGAGACACTGGCTCACTCTGCATACAATACAAGGCCGATCTAATACACGACTAATTGTTTTAATTGTGATTATAATACGATCTAAACATCTGAACAGAACTTTTCATTGCGCTCTTCAGACACGACTCAGAGATGCCTTGAGTTTAATCGCAAACAATCTCATTGAAGATGTGATGTGTTAGTGGGTCAGAGTCATCAACGCATACTTGTTCTTCCACTCTTATCAATACTACTCTACTCTAATGTTATTCCCAAATAACAAATCACACATTTCTTCAAATCTTTAGCGCATTTTCAGTAATAATATTATTGAAATCGAAATAATATTAATTTTAATAATATTTCTATTATTTATGTCAAAATCAATCGATTTTTTTTTATGTTTTCAAGGCTTTCCTGTTTATTGATTGATTATTTAGCCGAATGCTCTTGTTAATTAAGAAAAGATAATTTAGTCGGGCACAATTATCTTCAATTCATACATCCAATTGTATAATAGGATCGATGACTACATTATTATTTGTAAATTAATTATCAAAACTCTATTTAATTATTAAAAAAATTATACTGTATTGAAGCTCCGACACAACAACAAGGCCGTAGAGCCCCGTCCGCAGCGCCGGCAGTTCAATCGACTCAAGCGAATGCGGGCAACAGAAGAGCACAACAGCCGCAGCAAAGCTTTTCACGCGGAGGACCGCAATCACAATCACAGCCCACCAGTGATGACAACAGTGGAGACAGCGATGAGGAGAGCGGAGAAGAGAAAGCATTCGTTTGTCCCAAAGCTGATGGACTTTTTTCGGACCCAAACAGTTGTAGGAAATTCAGACTATGCGGGTCATGGAAGTCATGGTCACAGAGTTGTCCGCCCAGTCTGTATTTCGACGGCAAACTCAAATTCTGTACTTTCAAGAGTCCGTCCCTGACTTGTGGTCCAGTGAGTGAGGAGGAGACGAGGAAAGAGGAACAGGAGAGGAACCAGGACAAACTGCCCGCATGTGATCCAGCACAATGCCAGCTTCCGAATTGCTTTTGCTCAGAAGAAGGATCAACTATACCCGGTATTGATTAACTTGAATAGTAGCCGGATCAATTTGATGAATTGAAGTATTGATTCGATACATTCATAGGGAATATACCGCCGAATCAAACGCCGCAAATGGTGTTAATCAACTTTAGCGGTGCTCTCAATGAATTGGTTTACGATTACTACCGGAAGATCCTTGGTTATAATAATAAATTAAGCGCACATCAGACAAGGTATGCCACATAGACCTGCTTATGTCCGGATCAAATGAAATGTTGATTTTATATTTATAGACATAATCCGAATGGATGTGGAATCAGGGCTACATTTTTCATAAATCACGAATATTCCAATTATGCACAGATCCAGTGGTTGGCAGCTCAGGGACACGAAATTGCTTTGCATTCCATAACGTGAGTATTGAATACTTATTGATATTTAATGACAAACCTATTCATACTTTAAGTTAATTTTCATTCTTTTGAAATCCAGTCATCGTTTGCCAGAGATCTGGTGGACAGACACTGCGAACTATAGTGATTGGGCCGAAGAAATAATTGGGATGAGGGAGATTATTTTATCCAATTCTGCTGGTAGTTCCTCATCAAATCCAGCCGTGACTCGAGAAGGATTAGTAGGGATGAGATCTCCGTATATGAAACCCGGTTTGCATTCAATTATTTTCATTGTTTGATAAATATATTCAACATTTGTTTTCATTCAACTCATCCGAAAGGCGGGGATCCTATGTTCGAAATGGCACACGATTTCGGTCTACTCTATGATTCGAGTGTTGTGGCACCGCGTGGTGGCCAACCGTACTGGCCATTCACGTGGGACTATAGACAGCCGTTTGAATGTTCAAACAATAAGAAGAGTCCGACCGAAGAGAAGAAGAGCGCAGACGGAGATGACATCATTAGCTCCAACAGACAGAACAGGCCCGGAGGGAGTGGCAGACAGAAGAGGCAAATCAAAAAAGTTAAACCACAGAAGAAGATATTCCAAGAGAAGAAGATAACAGAAAAGTTGAATAAAAGACATAGAGTTCGACGCAATTCTCCATTTTTGGGCCGACCCCTCAAGTGTCCCACAAAAGCTTACCCGGGTCTTTGGGAGATCCCGATCAACCCGTTGTGGGACGAGTACAATACCTGCCATCACGCGGATCAGTGCGTGTTTCCCAACTCCAGCGATGACGAGGACATCGACGACATAACAGAGTTTCTTAAAGAAAACTTTGAGAGACACTACTCGACCAATAGAGCGCCCTTCCAACTGAACTTCCACGTGACCTGGTTCACTCAGAAGTATGATCTTGACCGATTTGTCTCTTCTTTTAAATATTGATGAATTTTCCTAATATTTTAATCATTTGATCCCTTCATCTGCCCAGAGGTCACGTCAAAGCTCTGAACAAATTTTTCGATTACTTGTTGACTCTGAATGACGTCTGGTTTGTCACTTACCAGCAGATGATCTCTTGGATGAAAGATCCGAAACCAATCCCAGACGCGAACTCTTACTTCAAGTGCGACAACAGTAGTATTCCCGCCACATGTAATAGACCGCACACTTGCGTTCTGCGCCATTATCTCGACAAAGACAACAGAGCGGCCACTGAAGACAACTTCCACAAAAGCGACACTCGATATATGCCTGTCTGCCACTCAAGCGTTTGTCCCCAACAGTACCAGTGGTTCGGGAACCACGCCGGCAGGAAAGACCACTTTAAGAGCATTATGCAGTTGGTTGACGATGCGGTCGGACCCGAACAGCCTGAGCAGACCAATTAGGTTATGATCTTAGGTTATGAACAATTGTTTAATGTTTTCAATTAATTGTATATAGAATTCATTGAATTTTGTAGAATATATTTGTTTTGCAGAAATCATATCAAAAATTATTTGTTTTTATTTTTATAAATGTATTTATGTTTCGATTCATAACTTTTAATAATAATTGTTTGACAAATACCAGTATTTTATTTTCACCCAATACTTATTGATCTCCGAGAATCAAGTGAATGCCTGTGCACTCCTTGGTTGGTCCAGGCACAACTTTTGAATTTGAATTTGAACAGTTCATTTCAATATACCTAATATTATGAACCAATCGTTTATTCTGATTGCTATTTAAAAAACTAAAAACTATTTTTAATAATTAATCAAATTTTTATTCAAGCATTTATTATATGGATTTTTGAATTAGTTTACAGATGTTCTTCAAATATGATCATTGATTTTCAGTAATTCATCTTGGTCTAATTGTATAAAAAATTATTCAGACAAATATTTTTTTACAATTCAAATGAAATTTATAATGAGATAGAATTTGAGTATTTTTTATATAATACTAATTATTCAATATATTTATTATTTTTATTAATTTCGATAAATTCTGTGAATTTTTAAAGAATATAATTGTTTTGGATTCAGAGAATAGGAATTATTTGGCATTCATTTGATCCTATATTTGAATTTATTTATAATAATTAAATATAAAAGTTTAGACATTGGATACAAGAATAGAGCAGTAATTAATTCCCTTCAGATTACCAATGACCCGGATGCTTTCAGTTATAATTACATGGTAGCTTATTTCGATGATTTTGGTCATTATTTCATTGGATTTCAACACAATTTTTAGAGTTTTCACAAATTATAATATTATGCAAAGAATTCAATTTTAATAATAATATAACATTTTTTCATAATTTTAACACTCGGTCTGTATTTTCTATTCTATAATAATAACAATTACCGTATTCCCGCACATACACCGGCATGCCACTATAAAATGAATCATACCAGGTGCCCTTATACCCCGGGGTATAC
>JAQIWA010002661.1:0-12657 GCA_034693305.1 Eueremaeus valkanovi | reverse complement strand
GGAATCCACCGCTGATTCACAGAGACCTCAAACCACACAATATATTGATATCGTATAGCAATACAAACGGAAAATATTTGAAATTATGTGATTTGGGGTTAACCACAATCCATGAGCACACGAATGAGTCTCACACGGAAGCAGTCGGAACAGTTAGATATATGGCGCCTGAATGTGCTAGATCAAATCATTATACTGAGAAATCTGATATATACAGCCTTGGTCAAATAGGACAGGACTTATTCAACATAAATATAGACAGGTAATTATGAATTAAACTTATTTACCAGGCACAATACCCAAGTTTAACTATACCATCTTGATAGTTTTGTAGATTTATATATAATTTATTAATTAATAGGTTTTTTATAATTTATTTTTCAGCTCAAATACCAGAACCAAAGTCATTGATATTGTTGAAGGAAAATTCAAAATCCTGGAACAATTAATAGTTTCAATGCTATCGCCACCAAGATCCAAAGACCGGCCATCTTGTGGTCAATTGTTGGAAAAGTTTAAAGAATTATCACTCGATATAAATACAGTGAAAACAATGAAAAATTTTGATATACTTTTAAATCGTTTGAAATCAAATAAAAATAAATTCTTTTTGTGTATTTAAGTGACAAAATTAGTAAAATCAAAGTTGGTTAATTATTTATAATATTAGAACAAGGTGATTAATTATTAAAAATAATTTAAAAAATAATGATTTCTATAAAAATAAAATTTTAAATTTTGTATTATTTTTTGTTTTTTTATTTATTCGAAATAACACACAAAAGTTTGTTCAGTAAAATGTATGGTCATTTGAAATTTAGAAAGTTTCGAGAAGACATAGAATGTTTTTAAAAACAATTCGAAATATAAATTCTTTTATGAATTTTTGAGAGAACAACTACAAATTACCTGTGTCATATAAGAGTAACAAAATAATGTGAGCTTGATGCAATTTTTTTATCAATATTGTTGCTTAATAAAATTACAATGTACAAGTTTAAATATAATAAATTTTTAACGGAGATGTTACCAGGATGAGCGGACTTTAACTAATTCAAGCCAATTCAATTACCCTTGCACCTTAATGAATACTTCTCATCATAAAAATCTTTAAGAGGATATTTTCACACTTATAAAGATAAGTATAAAGGTCTATTAGAATTTCGCCCCCCTTATAGTTAATCCACTAATATCTATAGTACACGTGTGTACCTGATGCTTTTTACAAGGATATAAAGTTATCTCTGTCTACAAAGAAAACAATCCATTGTTTTAGACAACAATAGAAATTGTAAATTATTCTAAATATTTTATCAAAATAAATCTAGTTAAATACTGGGTAATTAATTTATTCCATACTTATTCGAAATTAAATGCACATACTTGCACCATTGATTCTTATATTTGGCGAACTTGGTCATACGTTGGTATTTGTTATGATAAAATAATTGTTTTTATCAAATTATTTACACGTTATAAGTGTTTTATCAAATAGTATGCAATACTTATACTCTATATTAATATCCATATTATAAGAATTTTTATTATTAAATATTAAAATAATATTTAATTTAATATTTATTTTTAAGTAAAATATTTATTATGCCTTCGAACGGTAAGATTATATTTAACCTTGTTAAATTATAGATATTAATTAAAAATCACCATTGAGACATCACTGGTTCATTACAGTTAAATTTAAAAACTTGAGATAAATTTTGCCATGTTTTTTGAAAAATTGATTTTATCTTTTTAATTAGCTTTCGTAGGGCACTGCATTTATAATCTAGGGAAAAAACTAGCTAGTTATTTTTTGAATTGTCAAGCTAATTTTAAACTATGTCAAATGTGCGCTACTATACCAATAGATGATTTTACTGAATTTTCTATATATATTTTCAAACAATTAAATAATTATTACAGTTCTAAAATTATACTTGCTTTTATTTTATTTAGCCAAGCCTAAAGGTATTTTCAAAATTAACCTTGTGCAATTATTCTAAAAATATTTCAGTCAGATCATTTGATCATTCGTGTCGTAATGTAACTGGGAACTCTGCAATATTCTACCAGTGTCATACGTGTGACGACACTGACCAACTGTACATTTGTTCTGAATGCTATACTGACCATGGCCATACCAACCATAATGTTCAACAAGTTATGAATGATGAGCTTGTTGGTTTTTGCAACTGTGGTGATGGTTCAGGCAGAATTCACTGCTCAAAGCACCACAAGGTCAAAGTTAATACTAAAGAATTGGCCCTGCACTTTTATGAAGAAAACCTGGACAAATTCTGCCAGGCATTCAATATAGCAGCAAGCGACGCTAAAATATTAGCCAGGCTCAATAATATACGTAAACTACACTACTTGTCAGCGGATGGAAAAATGATAACAAATTACATAAAAAATAGTAATGCACTCAAAGTGAATTTGCGTATAAAAAGTTCCTGGAGCGTTTATAGAAAAGACCAGGAAAAGTATTTTGTTGACCAGAGCTTTTATAGCACAAGACGCTTATTATTGTGGCATGGTACTAAATTGAAAAACATGGCCGGTATATTGGAGACTGGCTTCAAACGACCCAAACCTCACGCCTCCACGTTTGGAAATGGAGTATACTTTGCAGACCGAGTGTCTAAAAGTATTAAATATTGTAACAAATCTGGGACCGAGGTACTCTTCCTATGTGAAGTTTCAATGGGCTCTATGTAAGTTTAATAGACAAAAATTTTAAAAAGTTTGCTAAATTTAAGATGGCGCCATAACCTGGTTTTAACTTGATCAATTACGTAATAATTTAAAATACCTAGAACTTATATGTAACTTGTTCCTTTTTATATTGACACTCTAAAGGTATAGAACCTCAAAGGCTAGTGATTATAAGAATGTGCCGGCTGGATTTGACAGCATCAAAGGTATTGGTAAATATGAGCCTGATAGAAACGACAGTGCTACTTTTGATGACCGCATCATTATTCCAATGGGCAAAACAGTGGCGAAAGATCATCCGAAAGCACAATATTCAGAGATTAATTATAACGAGTATATAGTATTCGATCCGAAAAGAATTCTTATCAGGTTCATCATTCAATTTGAACGAGATTAAGCTAATTATTTTTAAACTGGTTACAATAATTTACAATAAAATTATGATAATAATTATTCAGCTTATAAGAGAGTATAATTGTTTATATTTTGAATTAAACTTGTTAAATATTTTTTTAAAGACAAACTAGGTAAAATGTTAACAGACTCAGGATTATAATGTGTTTCCTAGAGTTTAATGATATTTTTCTGATGCAAAATAAATCTTAAAGTAATTAACAAAAATCCCGTAAAACATGAAATATATTATTTTTATCATCTTATCAAGTTGGTTAATATTAAGCTGAGTAATTTAAATTTGAAATTGTAATCGAATAAATGATGAATTTTTATTTTAATAATTATATTTTGATATAATTCAATACAAATAGAATTACCAATAAAAATTGGGTGAATTTTGTTAAACTGTAATAATTTTAACTTGATGTAAATAATTTTAAATAACATTCTATGCTATATTTTATGGGAATCACTAGCAGCTTATATTTTAACCAGATAAAATTTTTAAATTTCCATTTAATCGAATTCGCAAACAATTGATTGCATATTAAATATAATAATGAAAACACAATTCAAACGTTTGAAAACGCGACGAAATGTTAAAATTAAGTTCAAAATAATTTTAAACTGGATACAAATCAATATGACTTTGGTTATTATGGATAATAATAAATAATTTTATAATGATTATTATACAAAATAAACTGGATAATCTGAAAAATGTAGTTATAGGACTATTAGTCACTTGACAGATAATTTTTGAGACACACTAAAAAAACAAGAGAAAACACGAAAAATATGGGAATGACTGAATCGCCTCTGACTCCGGTGACTGATATTTCGAAACAACAAATGTTTCAAATTATGAACGTGGAAAACAATTACTATATTTAATGTTTTCCATCTAAAATCACAATGGGTAAATAAAAAAACTTAAGAATAAATCAACAACTTATAAAAATTAATTCATTTTTCACATCTGATTATCTTAACTGTGTTTTATGGTTGAAATGGAATAAAAATTGATATCGACAATAGGACGATAACTTTGCAATTTTTATTGATAGTAGAAAAAGTTGTAAAGTTTGACAGGTCATCTGATCAGGTCATATAAGAGCAAATTTGAATTTTTTCCAGATATCCTGATTCTAATATGATTTGAATAATAAAAACAGATATATTTTAGGGTTTGTAATTAGTAAATATTGGATCAAACTTTCAAAACAAATTAGCGTTTCATCAGCACATCAACAAATATTGTTGATATAATAATTTTTGTTGTTTGAGAAACAATAATAATTTTAATTGTAATTAATTTTTTATCAGAGTAAAAACTATATATTTTCTGTCTTATCTGTAAACCAATTAATATCTAACTCAAAATTTTTATATGAAATTCATATTTTTTCGTGTATTTTCTCTGGTTTTTTAGCGAGTCCCATTATTTTCCATTTAGTGAGTCCTATCGCTACACACAAAGCGATTAAACCGAAAATTTAAGATAAATAAAAATGAATAAACATTAAAATAACCATGATAATTATTGATTCTGCTGAAGTGTTATGCTCATGATACTTGGTCGCTCTTTGTCTTTAATGAGCTTCCAATTAACAGGTTTATATGATCATTGATGATTATTGATGACTGGGTGCAATTATGGTGTGATTAGCTTGGTAATATTTGAATATTATGCGATGAACATTGATGATGTAGTCGACACGCTGGAGGACTGAATTCTTCATCAAGGTAACATTAGTAATAGATGTGAACGTCTGTATACTTCTTGTAATTCATTGATAGTATTCTTCCGATAATTATCTTTAATATTCATTATTTGAATTATAATTTAATTTTTGTTTACGTGTTATTCGCATAAATGTCTGCTAATTATTGAACTAAAGAGTCGTTTACTAATTAAAAGTATAAATAATTAATTTTATTTGCGTTTTAAAAATGAAATTTAATATAAATTATAACTAAAATTAATTGCTATTACTGTTTGTTAAACCAAACCATATGTTGGCATAAAATTAAATGTTTATATAAAATACAAGTGAAGTCCAATTCTTTTGGGCATTAAGTAAATTAAACTACAGTTCAATACTTATCAGTCATTTATTCAAATAATTGTTAAAATAATAAACAATAATAATAATGAATATTAAAGATAATTATCGGAAGAATACTATCAATGGATTACAAGAAGTATACAGACGTTTGACTGCCTTAAAGACACAATTATTTTATACCAAAAAATTTATTGAATTCAATGATAAAATTGTTTTAAATATTTAAACTGTTTTTCTTAATGAGCTCAACTTATCCTGGATAAGTTTGTTTTGTATAAAATTCAATGCAAATATATTTATTTTAATCTATAAAATCATTATTCACTTCCATTACAATCAAAACTAACACTTATTTTGCACTTCTTATTGACATTTCGTCGCGTTTTCCAACATTTGAATTGTGTTTTCATTATTATATTT
This sequence comes from Eueremaeus valkanovi, assembly GCA_034693305.1. NCBI lineage: Eukaryota > Metazoa > Arthropoda > Arachnida > Sarcoptiformes > Eremaeidae > Eueremaeus > Eueremaeus valkanovi. The sequence continues at coordinate 7,057 of JAQIWA010002661.1, read as the reverse complement.
AATATGCAATCAATTGTTTGCGAATGCGATTCAATGTTAAAAATAAGTATTCAAAGAATATTTTAAAATTAATAAATTCAATCTTGCTCAATTGTTCAGTAATAAAATGTATACAAATCAAACAAAAATATTCAAATAAATAACAAAAATATTATTCAAATAAAAAATAGTTTTAAAGATTATATTAATAATTGTTAACAAAATTAAACCATTTAATAGTATTTATTTATTTATGTGCTATTTTATTCAATGAACCTGGATTATTTTTAAATATTCTTTTATCTAGATAATTCAAGCTGAATTTATAATCAGCTTAACTGAAATGTTTGTATTTTAGGCTGAATACTGTATTCAAAAAATGATTTGAATTTAAAATGTTAGTAAAACTGTAATCAAGGTAGAATTTATTATAAAGTATAATCAGCTTATTTTAAATGTTTATTTGGTTTTTCCTAATATTCTAATGTCATTTTTGAAGCTAAACCAATTGAATGCTGCATTTCAGCAAGAGAATTTTTTTAAAAAAATTTAATAACTGTACGGTTCAAGTTAAGTTTGATTTTTTGAGGAATATGCTAGATTAATATATTAAAGTCAATAAGATTTAAGTTTAGTGCACGACTAGAAGAGATGAAGTTTGTGCCCTTGAACAAGTTGATCAAAATGTAGTGGTGGTGATTTGCCCGTCACCTTTCTTTTAAATTCTCAGTCTTCATACAACATATAGTAAATACACTGCCTGTAGTACCAGATTCAGTGCCCGACCCCCTTCCCACCGAAAAGGAGGGGGTTTTGTGCACAAATATGTTATGTTTTATAATAAACTAATATTTTATTTTTAATATCAAAAAATTTATTTAATTAATAAAAAAATTTTTGTTTAATACAAATTTTTAATTAAGTATTAATTTCTAAGCGATTTTTCTGTGCATTGAATCGCATTCGCAAACAATTGATTGCATATTAAATATAATAATGAAAACACAATTCAAATGTTTGAAAGCGCGACGAAATGTACCTGTTATTTGTGAAATATGAACAACGTGTGGAATTAAAAAAATTCAATTATAAGCTAATTATTATGAAGCAAGGTCCAACTGCAACAGTTCCGTCTTCGTTTGCTACACCAAAACCAACTAGTTAGTAATTGAGCTAGTTAACTTGATGATTGAATTATTTTAAATAAATAATTGAGATTAATTGATCCTGATGATTTATGGATTATCCGTATGATATTCATGATGATGTGCAAGATGCCAACTTGAATATAATGAAATAAGCATGTACAAATTAATCGTTATATTTTTTTCAAACATATTATAAATTGCAAGTAAAAACTTACTAGCTCATCTGACTGTGAAAATAGAAAATAGAAAACACTTTTCAAAATGTTTATTCAGGAATAAATTTTGTTGAGTATAGGTTTGAAAAAGTCTGTTTTCCTGTAATTTATTCATATTTTTTAATAATTTATTTATAATTTTCATTATTTTCTATAAAACAATTCATTTAATAATTATATGTTTAGTGAATATTGTGCTGACGTGTAGTCTAATAACATATTTATTATTATAGAAAAAAATTACAGATTTGATAATTAATATTTATTTACTTATAAAAAAATTTTGAATATCAAAAATTATTTTTATCTTATATATTATTGATTTCCTATTTTATAATAACTGTAATTAATATAAATTTTTTCATTCTGTTATATCCTTTATAATTATGGAAAAGCACCTCTCGAATCATTATTTTGATCAAGATTACCTGAAAAAAGAATATAATAAGCGTTGTTAATGAAATTAAATTTTTATGTGAACAATATTGTAAATTACCCTTGTAAAATAGACTCTAAACTTAATACAAAATTGTTAAAAATTTAATTAAATTATTAAATATGATAAATGACATTAATGAGTATCAAGCACAAATTCAAACAATTAATTCATTAAAATATTTTCCAAATTGAAAGACATACTCATTATTTATTTTTATAAAGACTGTAATTATTTCCGAATTTTTTGTATTGAAATATCAGTTTATTTTAAATAAATAATTTTGGAACAAGCCAAAATACGAATATTTCTAGTTATAATCCAGATATTTTTCGAGTTGATTTAGAGAAGTTTCAAATTAACAAACAGGAAATAATCATCTTCATTTCATATCCTTGGTGATTTTAGATACTTGACTTGTCTAGTCCATTCAATTATTCTTTATCAGTTTAAAAGTTGCTAATCAAAATTAACCTGATAAACAATTTATATACGGTTAGCCATATTTACACTGAGTATCACGTCTGGTGCAACAATTGAACGTGCGCCACAGAAAAACTACAGGGGGGACAATATTGAAGCTGGGCTTATTTGAAAGAGCAATAATGGTAGTTTGATAAAAATGATATATAGATAATATCCTGGCATAGTTCAAAAGGCTGGATTGAAACAGGATGAAATCTGATTCAAAAAAATGAATTTTTAATTAGTTTTATTTCTGATAAAAACAATATTTCAACGTTTTTTTGTTACTAGCGCCTTGAATTGTGCAAGGGAATTTTTCACATTAATTTTTTTTATCAAACATTCTCTGATTTTCTTTCAAATAAGACAAGAATCAATTTTGATGGTAATGTAGTTTTTTTTACAAAATTGATCAATTTATAAAACGATTTTTCAGCTTTTTCGAATCCAGAGCCTTGAATTGTCGAAGGATATTTTCCATATATTATTCTTACCAAACCCCAACTATACCTCTTTCAAATAAGACAGGCTTCAATATTGTACCCCCTGTAGTTTTTCTGTGGCGCACGATTCAATTGTTTGCCCAAATGTGATACAACGTGTACACAATCACCATGCATGGTTTTAATAATAAAATTAACAATTTTTTAGTATTTGAATGCTTTTGTATTTTTAAAGAAAAATAATTTAATTTCGATAAAATACAAAATGATTTATATTAATAATGTATTTAAGCATTGAATCGCATTCACAAACAATTGATTGCATATTAAATATAATAATGAAAACACAATTCAAATGTTGGAAAACGCGACGAAATGTTTATTGTTTTACAAAATCAAATGTCCAAGATGCAAAATCTTTAGTTAGATATTTTCTTTGAATAATTAAAGTTTTTATAAAAATATAATATTATAAATAAAAAAAATATAAATAAATTTTGGCATAAATTTAATAATAAATGAATTTATTGTAAAAATAAAACACGAATCGAATTATAAACAATGTTGAATGTGTGCTTGCTTGTTTGTACAAATTAGTGCTTGTTTAATGTTGAGCTATAAAAATTTGATCAAACAAAATAAGTTTAATATGATTTTCATCAAGCAAGTTATAATTTTATACAAACTTACCATGATAGATACACTGTAACATTTTTCTGATATAAATGACTCATAAGCAACGAAACGCAAAGTGGGAATCGCGATTCCCAATTTAATGCATTATATCTTAGTTCATAAGTCAGACTCATTGCTTGACACATACCAGTCATACATACAGTTATAAGAAAATAGTATTAAGAGTTCAAACGTAATGGCAATTAATGTATTCAACAAAATATAGAAGAGATGTAAGATTTGTTTTGTCTCAATCTTTGACTCAAATATAATGAATATTCGTTACGAACTTTAGTGATTAGAAGTTTGACAGTGAATGGGTCTCGATGTCAATAATGTGTGCAAGGGCATTCAAGTTTGAATAAAATGCGGAACTGTGCTCATAAGTATGAAAATCTGTTCCATATTTCTAATCGTCTGTATATTTCTTGTAATTCCTTATAATAATTAAATAATTGATTCATTATTTTGTTAAACAATTACTTTTGTATTTATATTTCTAATATATATTGCGCTGACGTGTCATACAATCAAATATTAATAACTAAAAGAATAATTTAAAGAAATAATTAAATTTATTTTAAGTTTAAATTACCGGTAGATATAAATCAGTATTATATGACATTCAAAATATAATCCCGATAAATAACAGACATTTGTGCAAAGAAATTGAACTTTAATACAAATAATGAACATTACAGACAACCGAAGCAGGTGAATTTTTTTTATACAACAACTGAATAATAGAATAATATTCACATTTTAATAACTAACCATTGGTGCCCCCTAAATAGCCACCCTTACCCCATATTTTATCTTGATTAATTTAAAGTATAAATCAATGCCAGCATGAAGCAAAAAGAAAAAACGGCTGATGGGCACTTTTTAACTGGGTATTATCATGATCAAAACTTATTTGAAACGAGACTGAACTGTACCAGCTCAATAAAGGGAATACAACAAAGAATACAAGCATATAATTGTCTTATTCGAATTAAAATCAAAATTACAGTTTTTTAATTTTATGTTTTATTATAGAAAATTCACACAGTAGAATTTCTTACGCTTTCATTTTATAAATAAATATAATTCTAGTCAAGTAGTTTAAAAACGTAATTTTTTGCAGGTTGAGATAAACTTTAATAATTATTTTTGTAATGAGTTTTAATAATTAGTAAAATATTTATTGAAAATTATTCTAATAATAATTATGGAAAATATTGATATATTTTGTGTAATTAATGCAATTAATAATGTGGTTAATGGAATTGAAAACGAGAATTATTTTGAGAGCTACCTAGCTCACAAATCAATTGAATTCATAAACAAATTGATTAATGATTATCAGCCATTAATAAATGATTTTTCCTCCATTCAAAGCACATTGAATCTGAACTCTGAAAAATCATATGAAAAATACGATGAAGTCATCGATTCATCAGAAGACTCAGAAAGTGAATCAGAAGAAATTTGTGAAAGTTCAGATATAAAAGATTTAAAATATATACAAACAGTCGTAAACTATATGAAAAAATATCCAAAACAAAAATTCAAGTCGATTAAATCAAGATTTAAGCGAGATAAAACTCTGGGTGAGTTTAAGCGTTTGAAAAAATATTCAAAAAAAGGATTATTTAAATTGAAATTAAATGAATTATATGAGCATTGCTGGAGTATATTTCAAGAGGAAAGAGAAAAATATAAGCCGGTTCATCGCTGTGATATTCAAATATGGGCAATGCTTAAAGCAAAAGATCTTGGTATCAAAAATATAACTACAGGATCAAAATTTGTCGAAAAATTTATCAAAAAGTATAACATATCTGACAGAAAAATAATAAGAATGAAAAAACTGAGTAATACAGAAAATGAAAATGATGACAAAACTATCCGAGAACAGTTCTTGGAGAAAATGAAAATAGACCTCAAAGACTGTAACGAAAATTTATGCATTAATTCAGATCAGATTCCCTTTAATTATGAGATCCCTTCAAAGCGTACAATGAGTTTTAAGGGCGAAAGATTGACATTAGTAGCTTGTCAAAATATTGCCTCTAATAGAAATTCTTTCACAATTTTACCAAGCATATCCTTATCTGGATATTGCATTGGTAAATTATTAATTTGCCTGAAAGAGAAAAATAATGATTTCGGTCCAATTGTTAATAAATCGATAGAAGAAGCAATGTCATATATCAAAAATGTCCAGGTTATTTGCTCTACCTAGGGCAAAATGTCTAAAATATGTATTAAGAAATGGATTGAAAAATTTTATGAAGATTCATTTAATGAATATAATGTAAATAATGACCGAGTACAGATTATTCACTTTTTGGATTCATACCCTGCGCACTGGTGTATTGAATTCGATACATTTTACGATAATACAAAATTTAATATTATTCGGAAAAAAATTCCACCCCGTTCAACTCCATTTTTGCAACCAATTGATCGGTTTTTTGCCCAAAATATCAAATACATTGTAAAGAAAGGAGTTGACAAAGTTAGAAATTTTTCGTTCAGAATTTGTTGAAATTTTATCCATGAATAACAATGAAATAATGATGCAGAATCATGCAAAAATTTTGTCGAAAAAATTAAAAGGAAAGTGACCAAGTACAAAAACATGTTTTAACAAAACTTCTAATTTACATGAGATAATTGAAAAATTCCTTCGGGATAATATTTATACTAATGAATGGTAATAAAAAATATAAAAGAAAAATCGTTTGCTCAACTCTTTCAACTAGAAAAATTGTTTTGAATACTTTTATTTAGAATTCGAGGTCATTGCCCCTCGAGTACCAAACTTTTGATTAGTGATTTAATAAGCTATAAGGTATATCTACCATTTGCAAAGTTGAAAGGTTTGGTACTCGAGGGGCAATAATCTCGAATATTTAATCAAAAATTTCAAAATAATATATCTAGTTGAAAGTGATAATCAAAACAATACTCTTTTGTATTTATAATTAATATTTATTAGTAAAATTATTATCCCGAAGAAATTTTTCAATTATCTCATGTAACTTAGAAGTTTTGTACTTGGTCACTTTCCTTTTAATTTTTTCGACAAAATTTTTGCATGATTCTGCATCATTTTTCCATCGTTCTTCATGGATAAAATTTCATCAAATTCTCAACGAAATCATTATATCTTTGTCAACTCCTTTACAAAACGTGTTATTTTAGACGAAATAAATATCAAATTAAATGACAGAATAAATATAATTAAATTATTTTCGCTAATTTGGTTTCAATTTAGCAGTGCCAAATTTGTGCCTATAATACGTTATGCCTGGATAGCATTAGGCTACGTTGAAAATGAATATGCAATATTTGATAATATGAATGAATTATTTTTCAGTAATTTTAGCCCTAATTGTGATGAGAATAATTGCACCTATTCATTTTTTATAAAATGTTGTCATTGTGAAAAAAGTTTATGTATTTTTCATTTTTTCAATCAATATCATATTTGTGAAGAAATCACTTAAATCTTATATATTATAATTGTATTAATTAAAAAGTTAATAAACTTGTTCTTTATAAAATGAAATTATAAGAAATTGTACTGTGTGAATTTTCTATAATAAAGCATAAAATTCAAAAACTGTAATTTTTTATTTTATACGAATGAGTCAAATATATGCTTGTATACTTTGTAGTGTTCCCTTTATTAAGCTGGTACAGTTC
>JAQIWA010002660.1:0-12659 GCA_034693305.1 Eueremaeus valkanovi | reverse complement strand
TGAATCTGAAACCTTGAATTGTGCTAGGATATTTTTCATATAACATTTTTATCAAACCTTCTCTAACTCTCTTTCAATTGAGACTATAATCAATTCGGTGTCCCCTGTAGTTTTTGCGTAGCTCCAGATTCAAATCGAAAAGTCAATATTTCAGCTTTTTCAAAAATTGTGCCTATAATTGTGCAAGGATATTTATCATATATAATTTTTATCAAACCCCCACTATTCCTCTTTCAAATAAGACCAGCATCAATATCGTACCCCCAGTAGTTTTTCGGTAATATGTGATTCAAAGTATGCGCCAAAGAAAACTTTCCCTGTATGATATAAAATGAGAAAATAATCAGCATTTGAAGCGAAAACAACTAATCATTAAATATTTTGTTTCATATCTTATTAAAAAAGTATTTCATTTAAATATTGATTTATTATATTCTGGACAACAATGAAATTAATTTCCTTTTCAGTTATTTTTCATTTAGATACAGGGCTTGACATAAATGGCTCCAAAAGATGGATAGCTTTTTGTTACGAAAATGTTGTCATTCAATGTTAATGAGCTTTTGCCGAAAAAATAATCCTGCTCTTACGTTTAGAAGCCAGTTAGTTCAGCTAAAGCTAGCTATATAAATAAGCTAGACTAATTTATATTTATATATACTAACAAGTAAGCTAGAATTAAATATGACCCAGGATTAAACGGCATTTATTACTAATTAAATATTGAAATTATTTTGCATAAAATTTTTAATATTCACTACATTTCAGACTAATATCAAATAATTTATTATACATTAGACAAATGAAAAAAGTATTTCATAATTACAATAATTAAATTAAAAAAAACATTTAAATACAAAAAAAAAGGTCAGATTTTATAGCATTTGCATTAAAAAACAGTGAACCAAATGAAATGCATTAATCATATCAATAATATATGGCATACACTGTATGTATGGTTACGTGAATAGAAAATATTTAGATATTCCCCGAAGTGTCTGAAGTTTGTCAGAAATATGAATAAAATATAAGAATCGGTGAAATATAGAGCAATGAAGTGACCGATAATGGCTTTACTCAATACTGGCATCAAATGGAGAAAAAGCCATTGACTTCACAACACTTTCTAATCCCTGGGCAGATGATTACTCACCAGAAACATGCAATATATTCAGCTTGAACTTAAATATCAATTAATTTGTGTTAAATGACCAGTATTATATTGAATGCATTGCTCAATTCATAGTTCGAGTAAATAATGTTATATAATAGAGTATCTAGTATGTTTTAAATTGACGAGCTTGCTTATACTATTGATTATGTATGTTATATCAAATATTCATAGATTGAATTATTCTGGGTTTAGATTGAAAACTGTTTCATAAAAATAAACGCAAAAGTATTTGAAATTTTTATGAATTCACTTATTCTTAAAGAATATTCTGTGACTTATCATAAATTCTTTATAACTTTAGAGTATTTTTAACGATCGATAGAATAATATTTAATCATATTTTTGCTGTTATTTCCAAATATGGTTCGAGTCTTGAATTTAGAAATAATAATCAAATTATGTATAAAATTGTAGAAAATATTACACAAATGAATGATATATTTTGCGACTAATGTTCTCATACTTTGTTCATAAGTTAGAGTATATCTAAAGTTATTTTTCAAATGAATGAATCATTTATCACAACAAAACAAAATAAATTATTTTGAATGAAAAGCTCTGAAAAATTGTCAACTTTTTTAAAAATATTTCTCTTATATTAACGTCGACTTCATATACAACGGCTGCGAAGTCACTCTCCTGTGTCACTGTTTAGCACTGATAATATATCAGGGTTGCCCAAAAGGGAATACTTTAAAGCTTTCCAGATTTATCTCTAATTATATGCTAGAAATTGTAGCAAGCACTATCCTAAATTATCTCGGGCAAATTAAATACAGTTAATTCTCGCTATAAGGGACCCGGATATAGTGTACACCCCCTTATTGTGCACACTAAAAGTCGATCTGACGGACTCGGCTATACATTAAAACACTTATTGGCTAAACTCTCTATAGTGTACTCTCGTTATAGTGTACGGATTTTGCTTGCATTTGCTCGTTTCTTATAACGAGAATTAACTGTATTGCCCAGGGAGGGGTACATTAACAAAATCCAAGGAGAGACCTTCTGGCCAGCACTGGTCTTTATTATAGAAACTGATCCAGTATAATATTCACGCGTACTCTTGGGGTGTTTTATTGACCGCAAATCTCTGAATAACAATGTATGCAACGAAAGGTAATTCACCAGAACTTAAATTTCTTCCGCTCTTTATGTTTGCCGACAAGTCATACGACTTATGATATTTAAAGCACGAATCGTCCATTAGGTAAGACTCTCTACCGATACCACACTTATCTTCGGTAACGTTCGGGTAGTATTGGATCTGTGCGTGAATGGCATCAGTGCTTACCATACATACAGTCAGACCTGAAAATAAATATTAAATTATATTTAAAAACTAAAATAATATGAAATATCTATCGATTACTTATTAGTATAGAAAACAATAATTTATTTGTGAATAAAATAATTTGAGCCATAATTATAAACAATTTATAAAAATTTTATTAACTATTAATGATTAACCACAACAACAGACAACAGGGATGACGATCATATTAGAAAGGCCAGATTTCATATTATAAGAGTAAACAATTTGATGCAGAATATAATCAACAGGGTTGTTCTTTTAATGCTTATAAAATTTTAAGTTATAAACAAATGTAAATTTTATTAAATTTTGTAAAAATTGAACCAGGCTAATAACAAGGTTATTGAACCAGGTTATATGCAAATTTTCTTTTAAGATCGATACAAACTTGTATACTAACTCCAGTAGCAAATTTTATGGACTCAGATCATAATAGAATTTCCCCTTCTCTGAAAAATTGTACAAAATTGTAATAATTGAATAATTGAATTAAATTACAGGAAAAGTACTTCAGTTCAAGATATCAATTAGAGTTTCAAATAAAATGCTATTAATTACAAAATGCTTTACAATGCAGTGTTAGAAATAGGTAGAACCGAATTGATTTTTGAAGTATATCAGAAATATCAGAGAGGGGTATACTCCCCTGTGATTTTGGATGAGGCCCACTCCCCTCTAATTTTCGATGTTTTTAAGGAAAAAACTAGAAAATGGGGCACTTTTGGCCCTCAAAAGTGATTCATTGTACCACTTTTGGCAAATTTTTGGCCAACCCCCCCCCCCCTGTTGTCAGACCCATTGTCTATCTCTGGAGTATATAAAAAAGATGGCATTATTTTTATTTAATTATACTCTGAGTTCTATCGGCTGTATTGACTGTTCTCACTGTATTCCGAGTTAACAATGAATTAAATGAAATAAAAGTAACTAGCCTAGAGCAAAGTAACCAGAGATAGGAAATGGGTCGGAAGGCAGGGGGTAAGGCTAAATTTGGCCAAAAGTGGTACAACGAATCAATTTTTTCTCCCAAAAGGGCCCCCATTTTGAGTTTTCGCCACAAAATTTGTAAATGTCGTGGTCTAATCACATTAGAAGTGTGAAAAATGGGAACTGGATCAAATTATTTATAAGTTATACAATTAAATCATAAATTCTATTTTGTATTCCAAGCTATTTGAAATACATTGCTGGGCATTGACATAAGCCCTTCCCTATCGGTGTCATAGGTCTATTCTTCTTGTTATTAGAGATAATCTCTTTGTGTGCAATCGTTTTGATAAAAATTATGGAAATGTAAGTCAAAACCTAAATGTAATCCAACTGTGATTGCAATTGAATCAATTGAATCGATGAATCAATTGGCAGTCTCTGTGAAATATTTGCATCTTCCTCATTTGCAATTTTATAACAACTGTATTAACTGTAAAGTAATTTAATTTATGTAATAGTGAATAGATTTGATGTTATCAATAGAAAGAGAACTGTTTTAATAAAATTGATTTTCTGTTATCTTTTTTGGTCAACATAACACTAACCAGGATAATGACCAGTTTTGTTCCTGAACCTTACATTTCTCAAAGTGCTCCTCTGTTTGAAATGCTAAGAGTTAGTCTTATATTTAAATATTGAGCAAAAATAAAAATATTAATTGAATTTAAATTTAATGAATTTTATTGTTATTTTTGAGGATTTATTGATTTTATTCGATAATAGAATAAGAAAATTAACATGATAAAAAATAAAGCTCATTTCAAAATATATATATTTCATGTTTTCAAATACAATATAATATTTATCAATAATTATTATTCTGTAAACAACTCTTCAATAAATTGAAATATTGTATGAATTAATTACAATATTATTCTTAATATACATAAACATAAAAATATTGTTTCGAAAGGCTATGAAAATTACTAAATATGAATACATATACAGACAATCAAACATTGTTTTGTGTCAATAACTGTGCTTTGTAATATTTATACAGGTACATTCAAAAATGAACTGTTTGTACGCTTCAATTTTCAATTTTATATTTCTTCATATTTTGTATGCGTTTTCAGCGATTATGGAAAACATTTAAGTTTTCCTCAATTATAACATAATATCTAATTCATAGCTCATATCAATAATAAGTATTTCTGAAACAAAACTCAAAAATAATCTTATTTTTTAACACTTTATTTGAAAAAAGTCAGAGGTATTGGAACACTAGAATATTTTAGGTCTTTTATGCCACTATTGGATTACATGAATCAATCAAGGGATGGCCATTGGGTGAAGTATTACTGTGCCGACTGTGCCTACTTCATTTTATAAATATATCTAGTTGAATTCTCAATCATCTATAATAACTAGAATCATAATCAAAATATTCTGTTTAACACTTTTGCTGAATATGTTTGGATTTAACATAAACTTTAAAAATTTGAAAAATTCTTTAATTTGATCTTAAATTCTATCTCTGACTAAACAATATGTGCGATAAATGTCTCAAAAAATTCGACTGTATTTCAAAACATGTCTATCTATAAAGAAAAACTCGGCTTAAGCTAGATTAGCTTGGCATTTATTGGGAAAATATATATTAATTCTATAGTATTTGATTCGATTCTATAATATATTACTAAATAATGAGTTTTAATATGTATTCAATAATTATATTCAATATAGAGCTCGATATATGATTCAAAACCGGCGGTCATTCACGACATAGACTGTATGTCCGGAAGAATAAGAATATTATAAAGAATAATAACATTTACTGTATATTGAATAGTATTGAAGCTTAAAATTTAGAGCAAATAATGAATAGAATATCAATATTTGTTTGAAAGGAATTGAGAATAAATTATATCAATTAAAATACAGAATATTCTGTTAAGAAGTTTGACGTAATATAGCTTTGAAAGTAATATATATTTTATATTTAGTTTTCTTTTAAGTAAATTCGTTGAAATAATTAATTTGTTTTACTATTAAAATGATTTGAAATATGAAAAAAATGTCAAAAAATAAAATGAAAAATAATTACGAAAAGAATTAAAAAGAGAAAACATATTAAGAATATGAATGAATTGAATGGAGTTTTGTATGCATTGATTGATATGATCTCTAAATCAGAAAATACTATCTCATGAATGAAATGACATATTCTTATGGAGTGATTGGAAGCAAAAAGTTATTAAAAGAATAATTAATGAGACGTTAAGTTAGAATATAATGAATACTAATTATAAGAATTTAAGATAAGATTCAAATATATAATGAGTTTTGGAGTGAATTAATTGAAGGATTAAATCAATTATTAAGAGATTATTAAAAAATTGAACTTTTGATGAATTATTTTCTGCGTTTGTTTCGGATGAGTTTCACATGTGTTTAGTGGCAGTGAGTGTTGAGTCTGAGAAGCGGGTGCAGGCCTTCTTCCACTTGCATTGTGTACACCACGAGTCCCTGTTGTCCATACCGTACACTTTACGACACTTACGACTCTCTCCTCTGACCCGCTTTGTCGGCGATGTCTTCACGATTGGCGTCGACTGCAGTAGAGTTGTGCCCACAGAGCTCTTACTGTTGCTGTTCAGACGCATGTACTTGTGCTGATGTGTCCGATGTGTAGATGTGCTGGTGCTGTTCGGGGCACTCATTGCATAATGTTGTGGCTTATATGTGCCTCCACTACCGTCAGGACCTGGAATATTGATGGGTGCGGTCATAATGGTGTTCGAGTCGTATGTATTGAACGGATTGTTTGAGTCGGCAGTGAAGTGAATGAATTTGATTTTGATTTCGCCCCGATTTGGGTCATCGGTATGTTTCAGGTACTCGTGGTCTTCCAAATGGCTCCAAACGGGTGCCGACGACGGGAAGAATGTTTGCGGCGATGGTATTGGCGACTGACTGTCCGATTTGGAGCCGTCATTGCTGGCAGAGGGCGATTGTGGCCCGGGTGAGGATGAAGACGACGAACTGGTCGGAGTGACCGATGAGGTCAGCGAACAGTTGTCGTCGATTTCAATCTCCGTGTAATAAAACTCTTCCTCGTGATCGCTGTTGTCCGGGTTGAGATCAGAACACCTGAGACATGAATAGCAATTCAATTAATGGCAATCAATAGCTGTATTCACATCAATAGCTTCGGATTTAACCCGAAATCTACTCTTTCTCACTCAACGACATCTCATTTTCAAAACATGGAATAAATTAGTGACAAATTAATTGGACTCAGACTTCGCTCAACATATTTGGGTTGAGTTTATAAATATAATTAATTAATACAATATTTAAACAATTTCTAAACTGACGGCTCAAGTAATCACAACTTTTTACATGTATTCAAAATAAGATTAAAAATGTCATTACAGCTGAACCGGTATTAAAGTGATTACAGTTTCGGTGCCAAACAAGTGTCGCCACAATTATCAGACTATTGTCTCAATTACTGACTCTTTTCTAATTTATATAATTATAAGAATTAAATTCATATCAACAAAATTAAGCACTGGTACATTTCTCTAAATATTCTATAATTTTTCAAACATTACTAAACATTTGGCCGATTGAGTCGACCCATACTGTACTGTATGTGCAAATTCTCTATTCACTTAGAAAACACTATATTCTTAAGCATTTTATGTGAAAATATATCATATTATTCGTGTATTTCTTAATCAAATTTATTTCTTAACCAATTTTTTATGTTTGCTTGAATTGCACTGCCATTACCCGGTCTATGCATTTGCATGAATATTGATATTTACAGTGAAATTGACAAAACAGAACAATACTGATAAGCATATAAAGTGAATTGCTACCAGTGTCAAATTCAAATCTAATCAATCAGATAAAAGAGTCTCTATTTGTCTCTATTGACTAATACTGACATCAAATATATTTTTATTGCTTTTGGACAATGAAATTAATAGACAGTAATCTCTGTCCGATTCTAATCAATATATTTCATTCACATCTGTCGTCAAAATGCAAAACACAATTTACCCAAGATGCTTTGTGCGTACGTGTTGTTCGATTTGATTGCATTTGTCACATTGTTGAGCACAGCCAGGCCATGTGCATTGGAATATAATACGTGGCTGAATCTGCGGAGTCATCAAAGATAATACATTTAGTCATTTGATTGGCATTTGATTTGATATAAACATTAAAAATGATATAAATTTTAAACAAAGCAATAGTAATAGAAATGAAATTAAAGATAAAGTAATTAAAAATAATTATTTAAATCTATCGGGAAAATAACCAAATTTATATAAACAAACCAAGGTAATTCCCAAATAGTGATACCGGATTTTTACCCTATTCATTTAGATATTTCTATGACAAACAAATGGGTAAACAGTATTATAATTTATAAATATAGACATAATTTGTTTCTAAAAAACATCAACGAATTCAAAGGCTTCGGATACGGATCATAACCCACTTGGGTTGAGCTGAACATCCCAAAGCATTTATAGATACCGGGCTATTGTATGACTGGTAAGTTAACTTTTGTTCGGTTATAAATATAAGTTTTATTTGGAAAATAACTATTATTTTCTATTCAGTTAGAATTCAATCGTTTTTAAAAATAATAATTATTATTATATTATAGTTATGTCTAATATTTTATTCGTTTTTTGTCGAAAATAATTTGCTGAACACAATCAGAATTGATGATGGGTGTTTTACCAATTGGCATCAGTCATGCATGCCTAGCAATTGTTCTGGAGCACAGGCGTTATATTATGTTATTGTGTGATCAAGCTATTATATATTTGCCTAATTATCATTGCCAGTGTAGCAAAAAACACATAAAACACATTTATTTCTGTATTTATTATCCATTATTCAGTAGTAGTCGTAGTAGTGGTGCACTCGTATTGTCGAAGCAAACCATCAAATATTTTAATTAATACAATAAACTTATTCTCTGTTCCTATTCAATAGAATTACTCGTTAAAAATCACTTGACTTTTGATTGGACCATGTTAATTCTACAGTATATATCAACATGTTAAGAGCGTATGGTAATGCAAAACCAAACAATGTAGGTTAAATATAAATATAAGCAAGCAAAATAACAGTAAAATTAGAGTACAGTTCTTAATCTGAAAATTCCAAAAAAATAAGAGCACTTATGAAAACGAAACTGGATTTGAAAAAAATCTAACCTTAATATGAAATGAAAGCAAATTTCGATAATTAAATGAAATTAATTTTCTTTCAATTTGTAATTTATTTATTTTTTTATAGATTTTGTTTTTTAGTGAAAACAAGTTATTGATAAATAAGCTACAGATGTGTATGCACTGCACTGTACTGTACTGTAGTGTAGTGTACAGGGTCGATTGCGAAGATAGGTGAAGACTTGCCCTCTTTTGATTTAATCAGTTTAAAAATATAATTAACTTTGATCGACCAAGATTATCATTATCTCTGAATACTTAAATATAAATATAAATTAGAAAAAATGAATTTCGATTCAGAAATATGTGCAGTCATTGCAGTCATTCTCTGTTGTGTTTGAAAGAAACCTCAGGTCCGGAAATCTGAAGGGGTTTTCTAGAGTGACTGGCATACTAATGAGTGGAGCATGCATATTTTAACTTCTACTAATATTTAGCGAGAATATATTTAATATTCACTTATCATAATCCAATCACAATTTTAATCGTTTAAATTCATTCTAAATCTTATGAAAAGAAATTTGATTTTTGATCAAAAAACTACTCTTTATTAATGTCGTAAAGCATTAGAATTGTGTATAAACTGAATATTCAATAATAAGATTAAAGTATATATAAAAAGATTATAAATATTTAAGTATAAAAAAGAGAAATAAAAATAAAATTTTCTAAACCGTATTAAAGTCAAATTGAGCCGGGATTATATTAATATTTGATGCGTGCAATAAAAAGTTGTATTGAAATGGAAAAACACTATATTTTTTCGAAACGATTGTCATATTTAGAGATAAAATAAAATATATTAAAAATATTTCCATTTCTTATGAGGTTTTAATTTACATAGGATTACAGAGAAATCATTATTCAAGACAATCCCTAACACCCAGTGCGATAAGCGATCTGATGGTGTACACTGTACAGCATTATGCTTATAATATAGCCTTGTCCATGACTATTAAAAATGAGCACACTCACTTCAATGAAACAACGATAAGAACAGTTATTTAATTGAGGTTTGGATTGAAAGTAACATTAGATAAATGTCAAAAAGAAGGTCAAAGTTAGAAGAATTAGAGGAAAGTACAGCTGAAGAGAGCGATCATTAATACTCACAATCACTCCAAAGAATCTGAAACTAAAGTTACAGAAAATTTTGATATTCTCTTAGATTTTGTTTAATATATAATTTTTTTCTATGCGTTCATAAATGCAAGTGAAAAAACTTGTATTCATTTTTTGCCGGTTAACCGGCCAAACAAACAAGAGGATCGCCCGGGGCTTTCAATTTATCTCTAATGGCTTTTTAAAAATATATGCCATAGTATGCCACTCACGTATATCTCTAGTGATATTCTCGATTTCTGGGCTCTTTTTGTATAATTCTCAATTGAAATGAAAAAAAGCTGAATTATATGATGCGAATTATAATTCGTTTCCTTTGGGTTTTGTTCAGAGAATCAAATAAAAAATACTTACAATGAAAGCACACATAAAGACCTCATAAATAGAAATATATAATTAAATATTTATAATGTAATCTAAATGTAATCCTATTGTATCCTATTGTAGCCAGTTGCAATAAGAGTGTATTTGATCAGAACTATATCTGTATCAAGTAGATTTATAAATTTCTATAATTGTTTTGCCTAGGCTAATCAAAAATGGACCAAGACAATTACTTTTACAGAATGTTCATCCAATCAATACTGTATTGCCTGAACTGTGGATTTATTTTTATATCAGGTTAGATGAGGTTAAAAAATAGAGTAAAAATAATTTAAAAAGTTGAACAGATCCATTTTGCGATTTGCGTAATCTCATATAAGTTGTAACTCCACTCAACTCTTGTATTTAACCTCATTTTAACGGTTGATTTGAAAATTATTCTCAATTTTTCCTCTCTTTTCTCATTTATTTTCTTTATTCCTAACTATTATATTCACATTATTTATTAAATCAGTGTTTTATCAGATTTAAAGCTGAGATCAGTGTAAACATTGAGTTCAATAGCGGCAGAAAAAAATCGGTAAAAAAATCTAAAGAAATTTGTTTGAAATAAATGTTTTTTAATGATTATAAACGAAAAGAGTTTTTCATTCGGAATGCGTTCGGCTTTAGATTATATCGAGTATTGAATGAGAGCTGAATCCATACAAATCCATAACATTTTTCCTTTTTCTCTCTCTAATTATTTTTTCTAATTTCCCAAAACTATAGTTTTATGTATTCTTTTTTCAATTACTTTCCAATTATTTTTCAATTGATTTAAGAAAAAAAAGTTTAGAATTTAGGTTAAAAACACTATTTCTGTTAAAAAAAATTGAATGATTAGAGAATAGTTGTATTGTATTGTATAATGTGTTCTACAACTCATTTATTCTACAAATGCACTCAGGAATTGAAGTACAATAAAGTTCATATTGTTATTGTTCCACAAGATATGCGGTAAAAGGATGATCAAGCTCGACATTTTTAATGCTTCAATATCTATTTGCTATGTACCAAGCTTAAAGTTTGGATTCGTAAATATTAATAGTCTTTGGAAAACAAGCAATTTCCATAGCAAGGATAGTTTATGAGAATTTGAAGAAGCTTGCTTATTGGTGAGAATACAATTTTGAATATGTCTGTTGAGTGAAGCCATTCGTGTGTATTAAGTGAAAGAAATAAAATATCAGATAATTATTAGCAATACTTCTTACACTTGAATCTCTAGACCTGGGTACACTTACCATAATGAGAATGAGCAAGATTAATTGTTGCTTGAATTTAACCATTTCTAATATTAATCTTTATTTGTAAATATAAATTTCATTTTATTTATAGGAAGCTCATTCATCAATGTCTATGTGTTCTCGTAGTAAACATAGCAATAGAATAGCATTTTCTACATTCGATCCAATTCTAAACCGAATCAATTCAATTGATTTTCTTTTCTATAATCCAATAAATACTAAATCTATAAAATAGTAATCATTATGAATAGATTGGTTGATAAATCACCAAATCATGAGAATATCATCTTGACCCTATCCTACGCAAATAAATGATATGCAAAACTTTGGCCAGAGCTCAAAATTTTTAAAAGGAATTTAGTGATATTAATCTAACCTTGTTATTTTGAAGGGAAATATATAATAAATGAGTTGGAGTTCATCTCTAACTGAGAGCATATATACAATACTGTTATCTCTTATGTTATGTTATATTCATTTCAATAAGAATTTAGGGAAGAATTGATTAGAATTTAAAGCTATTAATCAAGAGTTGAAATACTCATTAATAATTCAAAAATATAAGCAAATACTGTATTATTCAACAGAATTGTGTCAATCCATACAATCCATACCTTTTTCATTTTGAGGCCATCATCCAAACCGAAGCCAACCATCTCATCCATTTCAATGCCTTCATCCACACTTGAAAATGACGACATCCGGTCTATTTTGGCCGACGCCGGTGCCAATACAGGTGCGCTATTTTTAATGAGTATATCCCGGTTACTATTGTAGTGTGAATGATGATGTTGCATTTGTTTTGTGCTGGCTAAATGCCTCATCGAAGCCAGTACAGGCGGTGAGGGTGTTGTTGTGCGACTGGCAGTTGACAGAAGACTGTCCCAACTCGAACCACTGGGCCATGAATTGGATATTCCTATAGAAAACACAATACAATAAAACTTTTAAAAAAATATTTACTTTTTTATTCTGAATTCCGCTTTCATTCATAATGACTGTGAGAATATGTTAATTAACTTTTGATTCATATTTTCAAACATTTTAGTTGTCTTATTGAAAGTCTGTATTTTAGATCTACACTATAGTATGTATCAATATGAGCATGCTGCTTTTATTTTGATTTTAGTCAACCTGATAGATATACCAGAGATAGGCAATGGGGGGTAGAGGGGGGTAGACCCCCCCCTAGAATTTTGGCTGAGGCTGACCCCCCCTCTGATTTTCGAACTTTTGGGAGA
>JAQIWA010002659.1:0-12660 GCA_034693305.1 Eueremaeus valkanovi | reverse complement strand
CTAGGGTTTGAGCCGAAAAATCCGCCATTTTACCCTCCCCTATACCCCCCTAGCTTCGCCGAGTCTGGCCATCCCTACTTAAGACTAATATTTTGTTTATATTTTCAGAACATATATCTCTATAAAAAATGATTTAAAAACATATATTTTTGATATTTATTTTTACTTCTCTTATAAAATCAGAATTTTTATATAAAATTAAAAGAGATTTTCGAAGCGATAAGTTCGCTAACATTTTATGATTAATTGAGTCTTTAAAATGCAATTTCTTTTCATATTTTTTTGTCAGCACTACTACTCATACGGATTGTTATAAAGACTGGGTTTTACGAAATACTCATTATTTTAATGTTGTATTTTCAGTGGCACCACATCTTCACTAATTACGGCCCAAATCTTAGCATTATTATTATGGGCTGACCTCAAAATACTTTACCAAAAGTCAACTCTGTTTTACATTTTATATAAGAAAATCTCTTAATATTTCAGCTTATTTTGAGTGTAGACTAAAGGCAAGTGTAGAGACTCGTCAAAGAAGAGGAGTGATGCAGATTGTGTGCCTCAGCCAGGTCAATATGATCAATATGCATGGGTTCAATCGAAACATTATCGTATGTACGCGATATTGCGGGACAGATGACAACCCTATTTAGAAGAATTCTCTTTAAACTTTGGTTGACTCGGTTTACATTCAATTATAAGAGACCTTGGTGAAAGACGAGTGATTGGGCGTATATGCATCCATACCAAATAGCACATTGTATGACTACTGTAGTCATGTATCAGTATTTTCTCAATCAGATACTGTATGTGCGAGGATTGATATAAATATGAAGACTTTCACTGAATCTCTACCTGGTTTAGTCTTACTTTAATTAAGCCCTGGATCTCAGTTGAATCATCCAAATGATTTCAGATTTACCAATGAGTAGGGTTTAAATGCCATCGACCCTCAAATGGGTCAAACATTTCTCTGCGGAAACATTCATTGATTCATAGCTTTACAAATGAATGTCTGTATTATATAATTATATTTATTTAAATATATGTATAAATAGTTTATTTAATATTTGCTAAAATAGGTTTAGATTATATTACATCAAAAAAATTGAGCAAGGCGTAAAAGAAAATAAAATCATTGTGTAGACTCTACACTGTAGAGGAATGCTGTGCTGGCACTGGCAAAGAGTCAGTCACTTCTCTTCATATTTATTGTTTAACTAACGAAACGTGAGACGAGTGACACACACAGAGACACACGCACTGAGAGAACAGAGAGAACGAGAGTTCGCCGTAATTACCACTATTTGGCTATTATTGCAAACGCAACTCAACTCCAGTTATAGCTATAATATTAGACCCAAAGGGTTAACGTTCCCATAGATTGCCATTAAGTTAACTGTTCGTAAAGACTTCGTTTTTCGTTAAGAGTCGGCCTTTCATTTGGACAAATACCCAGACTAGCCATACAAACGACAAAACCAACAAGGTATTGGGCACAGATAGGCAAACAATTATGTTGACAAAATAGCCCCTGGTCTTTCAGAGTGAATTTGCAATAAATAAGTAAAGAAAATCCAGAACAGATTTTGGGATAAAGCTTCAAAGTTAAGCCCAATTGGATTCACCAATACTTCTAAACATATTTTTTGTCCTTTTCTTATATTTTTCTTTCGATATTCGTTCGGATTATAAGAACATTACATTTAATTATATTTTATGTTTGAAACCGCAATCCATTATTAATTTTGATTGATCCAGCATATTTTTTGAGAATAATTATCAATTCAAGTTTTATATAGTATTTGAATGAATAGAATTATTTAAATTTTCATTCAATTAACTAAAGAAACAAAAAAATAGTTTTCGTTAACATATTTACTGTTTATTAATATCTGTTTTGATCAGCGAATGGAAGCCATGAGTGTATGTAATCATAGATTTTAACTGATTGGAGGTTTTGCTTTGTAGTTCGCCGACCGATACCTTGTCTGCCCGGCCAACAAGGATTCTTGTGGATCGTCACACTCTGTATCTCATTCTGTCGTTCAAATAACGTCTATACTATTTGTGCCCTAAAGAGAAAACGATTGAATATCTGTATGCGGTTTGCAATCAGTAATAAAAGCTCTGCAAAGACTCACTCTCTCTATGACAGAGAATCAACCGAATGAATAGCCGTATAGAGAATAAAGTGATTTTTTGGCCAATAAATCGCGTTATTAGTTGGTCTTTAGCTTAAGATGAATCGACAAAATTGTTTAGAATAGACAAAGAAAAATAGCCTCAAAACAAATACCTCTTCATAAGAGATGTTTCAATATCTAAATCTTTTTTTACATTTAATACTATTTGTTCGTCTTTTCTGATTCTCAATACAATAAAAATTAGATACGCTTTGCCTGCTTTGGTCTCAGAGCCCGCGAAGATAGTATCGAAGCCGACAGACATACGGCACATAAAGGCTCACAATTGCCTCTCATGTCTGCACACTTTCCAACAGTCTCTCTCTCTCTCTCTCTCTCTCTCTCTCTCTCTCTCTCTCTCTCTCTCACCAAAAATATATTTTCCCTTTGCTTTAACTTTTCCGGTGAGTGAAAACTGAGTGACTTTGTTGTGGAAAACCGAATATAAGTGGCAAACAGTGGTAAAACACAAGTACAGTATAGTGTACAGTATTGTACAGTACTTTGTTATCTATGGCAACATTTTTTTAGAAAGATGGACAGTCAGTGTGGGATTAACAGGAAAATGATATCAACTGAGAAACTCGTCTGAATTTTAGCGGAAATTATAAGAATTATATGAAAATATTGTATTGTATTACTGATCCAATAAAGTGATAATTTACTAATTAACCCTGCTCTGAACATTGTCTGGGGAATGTCTGTTCGAAATCGCTCATCGATTGCAATTGTTCTTGCAAGATTGGCCTAACCTAATTTCTCTGATTTATGTTTAGGATATGTGGAAACTCAAATCGTTGAAGTAACCTAATGGCACTCTGACCTGTCTCATTTTCATCTGTCTCTCATATACCGGTAATTTTGACTAACGATATATTATTGTCGCATAAAGTTTGCCAACGAATCCACACTCTATGGATGTGCTCTACAGTACAGTATTATTATAATATGTAGTAATACATGTAGTGAACGGCACAGCCATATAATTAACATGGGTTATCATAGCTGCACATAATAGACCCGATAGAACTGGAGCTCTCGCTCTCTCCTTCAACTGTTGAATACTTACGCGTCGATAGACACAGAATTTTGTGTCTAATACTGTATGAGAAAACTTGTTGAGCAGAAGTGAAATAACGGAAACCGATTCGAGTGCTGTTCGAGTGAATCAAATACTCAAATATAATGAGGATATTGTGGAACATATGAATGAAAACCATAAGAAACGGCACTTTATTAGAGACGCATTCGAAATAAACTCGGTCATACAATAAGGTCTGTTACTATTATAATAATATCAATATATTAGCCAATAATAAGAGAAATATATTTTAATTTATTTTTGTATTATTTTTATTATTAAATAACCAAACATTAAATCATATCCAGTTTCACACATTTGTATTGAACGCCAAACTATATCCGAATGTTATGTATTATGAAATCACAACTGGATTTCAAAAATTGGTTTAAAAATAATGTTAAGCGTGAAAGACGTGAACAAAAGCCAAGACTCCATAAAAATCGTATTAATTGTATTAATAATAAATTTATATAAACTTTTTTGATAAGAGATCTCAATTATGTTTGACTAGCCTTACATACAATATATAGAATATATTCAAAATCTATAATAGCGTTATAATCGATATAATTCTGTCGCCGACACCCCATATATTATAATCATATTAAGTGATAATTATATTAATTAATGAACTAATTAGTTATGAAAACATGATTTGATTATCAATTTTTTTCTGTCGAGAATTGGGAAACAAATAGAATTAGTTATAATTTATATCAAAATTTCATATAAAGATACAATTTCTTTGGTTAGTATATTTCAAAGAAGAGATAAAAATAAAATCAAAGAAAACTTTATTTTCGCTGTACTTTTGCTGCACTTTTTGCTTATATTTGTCTGAAGTTCATGTTTTGATGCTTTCATGTCATTACCAAAATCATAGATACGTTTATTAGACCGGAGTTCCTGTAGTTTGTACACTGTCTTCGTCTTCTATGACATCAGTATCTCTATCATCAGTAGTAGTAGTAGTAGTAGTAGTGTTGGTGTCAGTGTCTTCTGCTTTTACAGCTGATGTACACTCGAGTCGACTTCTTTTAGTTCTTCTCTCTTTGTGGGACACGACTTGTGCTGCACTTCGTTTCCTTTCGCTTTCAGCGGACTTCCGGTCGGGTAAGAAAGCTATGGAAAATAATAGCAGAATAAGTCAAACATTCAGACAACTGATTAGTTTTACGGTATTATTAGACCGAAAGAAGTTTGAGTTTGAGAACAGTTTTAATAGTCAGAGACAAGCGATGAGAAAATTCTGTTGGATTTGGGTTTACTATACAATATATCGTACGCTATATTGTTCTACACTGTATGGAGGCTCACAAGTCCTACACAAAAAAGATGTTCACATCGTGTAGGCCTCAAGTCATAAGTCGAAGATCATAGCCCTAAACGTTTTTTAGGTTCGTTTGGTATTTGCATTATTATAGAGTATATAATGATTAAGAGTAAGCGAATCAATAATTGCTTTCATAAATACTGAAATACCCCATGTATTTAGTGGGCGAGAGGTTGGACGCAGGCATTCCTCATAGAGTATATTGAAGAGAGGACAGACATACACCACATGAAGGAATCAATATTGCAATTATGTTATTTAGCGGCCCACCCAATCAGCCTCCTTGGCTCTAATGCCACAAATAATTCAACCAGAGGTCGATTTAAGAAATAAAGAATATTTTTAAGCGAATTCCTAAACGCATAGAGAATTTCACTGTCATTACTGACTCTTACTTATGTATAGCTGTTGTGAAGTTTGAAAATATTGAGTACTTTTTATTGTTGTTTATTTAATTTTTTGTTTACAAATTTGTTTTGTCGGTTATACCCCGCAAACCAAAGCTATAACCCGTCGAACAAATATTAATAGAAAATATATGCAAATGAAAAACAATAAATAAATAGAGTATTATTGCATATATATTGTACTCAGAATTAAATGGTCTTCCAATGCATTTCTAATGCAATAGAGCTTTAGTGCAAACATATTGCTTTGTAAAATATAAATATACAGCACAGGTATACAGAGCTGTATATGAGAGCTAACAGTGAGAATACTATCGGCCGACCTATTGTCAAACGAAACGGATATGACAAGTGCACAGTGACTGTGACATTACCAGTGCCTAATATAAGCACAACTACTGCCAGGGCTGACAGGGCTGACAGCGTTCAATACTGTATACTCTATTCTGTGCTCCAATTCTATTATACACTATTCCCCACGTCTTTAGCTATACCTACCCTCACAGTCCTCACCTTATTTGTAAAGTGCAATACCGGTGCAATTGAATAGGAGCAGAGCACTTTTTGGCGGGAAAGATAGGCTCACACTTTAATAAACAATATGGCAATGAATGGCAGAGACATATAACTAATCAAATGATTAAAATTATTTTATGATTAGGGCTCAAAAATTGCTGATAAGAACGGCAACGCATCCGCTCTCGAGTAGTGCTACGTTATTGTTGGCAATTGTTGGCAATTGTTGGCAGTGGTCGTGATTTTCTCTTCAGATCGCAGACAGAAGCTATTGAAAGCACTTTAGTTATGAAACACTAAATATATGTTTATTACATAAAAGCTTATGTTGTGTTTGGTTTCTAAAAATACGCTCTCATATGGAAAGCAAAGAAAGTTTTAGAAACTAAAGAACAGAAAAAACTTATTATTACTTGGATTTTGTTCACAACTATATTATAAGTTAGAGAACCGACTGCAAGACTAGAAGAGAATTGCATAGAAAGAGAGAGAAGAGTGTGTACTGAGTGTACTGTGGAGTACAGACTCTGAGTATTGCTAACAATTGTTATCTCTTATAAATAATTCCAGTCTTCCAGTGCTTTCAGTGATCACAGAAGCGCTTCAACGAGAAAACGAGAGAGACTTCGAGGGCAACAGAGAGTAACATCTTTTAGGTCTGATTATCGACTCAAGGCTATCAACTAAACCGAATGACCAAACCTTGCATCCACTCTAAGACTAGCTCTGGCACTGGCACTCATAAGTCAGGCTCAGAAGAAAGTTACTTTTGTGCACACGTAATACAAGACTGGCAACAGTGCAACACAACTGCAACTTACAGTACTGTACTGTAACAGTAGAGCAGAGAGAATACAGACTGTAGTGTACAGACTGTACACACTTTAGGTTGCAATGCAATAGTCGTCCACACAATACGCAAACTGTTGATCAGTTGCAACAAATGAAACTTCTTCTGCAAATGTTCAGCTCAGGCACACTCAGGCACCCTCTCTGGCTCTGCATGTCTGCGCTCTCTGCTCAGGTCGACGAGTCGCTCGACTCAGCTCTTTCTTAAGTTCTTAAATTCGTTTGCCTGTATGTGCTGTGTCTTGTGTTGTTGTGTAGTGCCTTGGTCTGCCTCTGCCTTTGCCTCTGTGCTGAACAGTGAGGAGAGATAGTGAGGATTGCCTCACAATGATTAGGCCGGCCTTAGTTCTTATCAGTTGTTAAATAACTCTATAATTCTTAACTCGAAAACTCTTCTGATATTATATTTATATAGCATTAAAGCATAAAAGAGGTCATTCATTAACCAATAATAATAGTATTGTATACTGTATTTGATTTCCATTTGCACAGTAAGACATTCAATGGACTTCACATTTCAAACTAACAATCGATGTGTTATTATTTGACTTTTACTCTCTTATCAATTCAGTCACTTTCAATCAAATGCATTCCTCAAACCCATTCACCAAAGCATATAAATCTCGGATACTATGTATTCCCTAATAATATCTACACTTTTTTTCATTTGAAAACTTATTAATCATCCCTTTAAGGAAACTTTACTCGTATTGTATTGTATTGTATTCTATTGTAATCTTAGAGTTTGATTAATAACGCCATAAATAATTTATTTTGCATTATATAGAGTATAATTCATAATAAATTATAACCGAATCAAATAAAAACAATTTGCAACCGGGTATATATTTCGGTGACATATAATTGAATAAAATATATTAATAATTAAACATAAATATGAATACAAATGAAAGCCTTCAAGAATTGACACAAATGGAGGATTAGTGGATGAGAACACTATAAGACTGGAAAATGTATCCATGTAGGATTTCATTACGATTCTGTATCATTTTATAAATTGTTAAAATCGACACAAAATAACTGCAAAATGTTCTCAAATTTTATGACAAATATTAGTTTTGAAGAATTTTCTATAAAATATAATTTGAATCTAATCTTATCGAACAAATCAATGCATTTTTATTTGTACTAATATTTCGTGTGTTATTCGCAATGAGTAGCCATTCGTTCGGTTCAATTGATTATATAATTTAAATTCTTATAATAAATGTTTATAAATAATTAGAGTAAATACTAATTGTTTAAATGGTTGGCAATAGAATTAATGAGCCTTTCGTTTCTCATCTGCTCTAAACTTAAGAGACATTTACTGTAAGTTATGGAAAGAAAACTTTCTAATGATTATTATGAGAACTTTAGGGTCGCATGAAATCGACTACAAAATTATGAGAACTGAATCATAAAATACTGAATTATATATAATTTCTACTGTCTTTGAGAAATATATTTCTTTTCGGTATAAATTTGATAAAAAGCTTAGAAAAACAGAGAAATAATAGCAATAATAAGACAATAAAAATAATAGAAAATTATTGTAAAAACATTGCAAATCTAAGCTATTATAGTAATAATAAATGTTAATTCTGGTGATAAAATGGATGCGCTTTTCATTTGATAGTGTCTTAGCTGTGCAAAGAAGAGCCACAATTAATCTGAGATAATATGAGTTTGTTGTGAGGCCAACAAAATTGACAGCAATTAGTTTAAAATCCAAACAGCAGTGAAGGACAATATTTTATAATAAATTATATCATTAACTATGAAATATCTATCAGAAAACATCAATAGAACTAAAGTTAAGCAAAACTAATAGCGAGAGAGAGGGAGGGATAGAGAGAGTAGTAATTAATGATTATTATTAACAAATGGCAGAATCGAGTCATTGCATAGGAATATATATGAAGTCAAGCAGAAGTGTATCACTCGTAAGAAAATTAAGGCAAATATGAATATAATTTAATAAATTGAGTTTAAATACCTGTTATTGACATTTGTTTCGATGCTTTGACTACTTTATGCTTTTGTCCAACTTTTGATGTCTTTTCCACCGATGAAGAGCTCGGCTGTGGCTGAGAATCAAGTGCTTTGATAGCAGATGTTGGTATGAAATCCAGAGTCGAGCTGACGACCTGAGAGTCTGTCGACTTGGGCTCTATCTGTGCTGTTTCTTTAGGCGCACTGGTAGCTGACTGTGACTGAGAGGACGACTGAGCGATCTGTTCATCGCTTATTCGGCATATTTTTGTACTAAACTCTTGTTGTGATAATTTGTTATCTTCAGTATCGTTAGGATCAGTACTGAGTTGAGACCATTCATATCGAGAATCGGGAGAATTAATGGGTTGTCCACTAATGAAGTCAAAGTTGTATTTATTTCTATCTTGTTCTTCGCATTGCCTCAGTTCCCGCTGTAGATCCAGACCCGTCTGCTGGTGATCCACATCCCCGAACAGTTTGCGTCGAACTGATTGCACGGCTGGACTGGCGTGCGATGGCGTTGGGTTGGTGTCGCCGCTGGGAGGCGGACCACTACCGGCACCGATATCACGGCAAGACATTGCAGATACAAAACCATTCGGTATCATCGATAAGAAGCAAGTGGTCATCTTCTTGCGCGTCACAAATCTATTCAATCCAATCCGCACTCCAATCCTATATCTCACTAGTGGTCAAACTTAAGAGCAGCACCTGATTAGTGATTGTGCCGCACATACAAGTATACTGTGCTGTGTATACTGTATACGCTATTATTATTAAACTTTATACAATATATAGTATAATTGTAGTGTATATACAATACTATTTAGCAGTATTTGATTTGTACAGACGATAGACTCGATTATTAAAACTTATTCTTCAATTCATATAATAAGAGTTGATTTTCTACTAAATGTTAAGCTTTTCTTAAGTTGAGCTCAATCTGAGAACTGAACTAAGACTGAGTCTGAATCCGACAGACACTCACATATATCGATAGTATACACACTTCAACCAGAATCTGCTCTGAACTATCTGAGCGAACTGTACGACCACTCCCAGCGCTCACGAGACTGCAACTGCTTCTCTCTCTCTCTCTAGTACTGTGCGCTCTTTGCTAACGCACAGAGAGCTAAACTCGCTTACGCCAAGTTTGACTGAAAGACTAGCACTGAAATGTGCAAGAACGCATGCGAACTGGGCTCAGTGATGAGGAGAGACGGGAACTATAGAAGTGACTGTTGGAGAAACATAGGAGAGGGACAGGAGAGCAGAGCCAGAGAGTGAGATTCACCCAATGCTGGGCTGAATATTCATTTGAAAGAGTGGGTGACTCGACTCGATAGCGAGCAGAACTCGTTTTGACGGTCCCAACTGGAGTATCGCTCAAAAGAGGGGATGAGGGGTAGAAAGGGATCGGACAGAACTTGGGACCAGGTGTGCCGCTAGTGGTAATAGTCGCTCGACAGGTAAACGCATCGCACACACGGGTAGAAGCATTGCAAGCATTGCACTGCACTTGCATTCATATATGTGGCGCATAATAATGAGGTTAGACTAGCGATACAAATGATAGAATGGGAATACATAGAGCACAGAGAGGAAAGGCCAAACCTTACAGCGCCTTCTATTACTAACCAAGACCAGAGCTCGCAAGGAGACAGGCCTTTATCTCCTGTAGTTCTTGTGCCATACCATCAAAGGTCAGCCAAAGTTGAGCCGAGCGTGACTTTAGAGCAATAGAGTGCTCACGAATTGTGCGATTATTTTATTAATATCGCTATAAAAATAAGTTCTCTCCAAACGAAAGTGAACTCAAGGAAAAGAAGAGGAGAATAAAAGGGAGAGATAGGGAGAGAGAGGGATGGGGAGAGAGAGAGGGAGAGAGAGAGAGAGAGAGAGAGAGAGAGAGAGAGAGCGAGAGATGTTGTATGGATGGCTCACTAGTCAGCTCAAGCTTATAATTATAGTTAATTTGAGAAAATGTCTGAACACAAGCAGTACTACATATGAATGGCACGGATTCTCTTAATTTTGGTCATTAATACATTATTACCTCAATATATAGCGTAACGTCGTTCGGCTTCACTTGACCTGACCTGACCTAACCCTGACTTTCAATGTACTAAAAGCATAAAAAGAAATTACAATTAATTTTAATTATATATAAATTTATGTAAAATCAATTTAAACTAATAATAATTTAGTCGACTTATCAATAATTTTAATGTATATTCACTGAAATAGTTTGGAAAAATTAACGTTTCCTCACTTGGGTCACAACTTTTTCCCGTTAGCAACAAGGTCCAATATTTTATCTTAAAAATCCATTATTAGAACATTTAATGTATATTTAATACAAATATATCTAATTATATCTTAATTCAAATGACTTACAGAACGATTGAGAGAAAAAAAATTAATTCGTTGAGAGATTCATAAAATAATATCCAAAAAAATAGAAGTTTTCTTTTTAAAATTTGAACTGACCAGGGTCAACAAAATAAATTATTATAAAGAAAAAAAGTTACAAAACCAACAAAAAAAATATATGTCGACTACATATTAGTTAAAGAAAATGTTTTGAACCAAAAAAAAGTTAAAATAAGTGTTGTCAGCATTGGAAGCATTGGAACTCTAATGACTAACTGCTTGAGAGTCAGTGAGAGTCAGACAGAAAGTTATGAAACAAATTCAAAAATAAGCCATAAATAGAAAGAGAGAATGAATAGTAAAATACAAATTGAATATTCGCCTAACGATTGGGTGTTTGAGTGCGATCTACCACTTGTTTGGTTTTGATTAAAAACATTTTGCGCTTTGCACACAAAACCGTTGGCGAACCCGACGTGAAAAGATCAGTAACGGTCGTCTGTGTTGTGCTTGTGTTCAAATTGGTTCTATCTATTCGGTGATACGTCGATTCCGATTCAAATATTGTATGTGTGATAAGAGGCGTGAGTCGTATGCACACTATGCACACAAACACTGCTACGAATTACGAAAGCAATGTTCTCTGCATTGACTCACAATTACAGCATTAGTTAGAGTTAGACTTTACAAGACTGTATTGACTGTATTGACTGTATTGACTGCACAATACTCTGTAATACTCTGTATGGTTGTATAGTTGTAGTGCACGAGTGCTTTGCAGTGCTTTGCAATTCTCTATTAATGCCTTCGATTATCAAATCTGTGGCTTAGAATGTGAGGCCAAACACAATCCATTGAATGCAAAGACAGGCAAACACTTTAGGCTTTAATGCACTCTAAATGTAATGTAGTCTTAGTTCAAATAAATATTATATACTTTTAATCACTTCTTCGCTCTTATATTTGGCTGAGAATATTGTATGTATTAATGGTTAACCTCTTGTTTAGATGATTATAATCAGTGAAGAAACCAACAAATTCTTTAGGCAGTAGAGAATTGTAGGCAATACTGAAGGATTGGTAAAGAAGTTTCAATTCCTGTTATTCCCAAAGTATTTCCTGTGCCTATGCCTATGCCTACACAGTATGCCTGTGTCTGTGCTGTAGTTTTTTAGCTGATCTAATAAAGGAAAGGAAACTATTGGCCAAACAAGCGCTTACAGGAGAGTACATATTAATTGTAAATTTGTAAGTGTCTGCACCATTGAAGCACTTGTTGACCTATACAGGAGAAGACTAGAGGCAGAGGGCAGACATGGAACAGTCAGACACGGCTTGGCTGAGCACACGTTTTGCAAAAAACAATGGTTTACTGAATCTATTAACTTATAACAACAAATGCGGGCAAACGCCAGCATATGCTCTGTTTTCCAACGATTAAGATGTGTGCAGCGTATGAACCATATGGATAGGGATCATAAATATAATTAATGCATTGGACCGATTGGACCATCATTTCAGCAGTACTTGATTACCAGTGATGTGTCGTAACTTTTATTATGGGTTTAACGCCAAAAATATTGCACTCAATATATCTGTAACTCTCGTAACGTTTCATTAGGTTTCAGAGAATTATGCGATTTATATATGAAAGCAAATATACGACAAATGATTGATCAGTACTGAACAGTACGCACATCACACATGCCTTCATGCAAACGGCACTCCTATGATACCAGAGCGCCAGTGAGTCAGTGAGAGAGAGAGAGAGAGAGAGAGAGAGAGAGAGAGAGAGAGAGAGAGAAGCATTATAAATGTTATTATTTATTTAATTAATTAATTAATAATAATTAAAATAATAAGAGTTATCTTTTTTGTCAATTTTCAGTTGTGAATGAATTGATTGATTAATGT
>JAQIWA010002658.1:0-12667 GCA_034693305.1 Eueremaeus valkanovi | reverse complement strand
ATTATCTTCTAATGGTCAAAATTATCACCATTAGATCCCTGGTATACTCGCTGGTAATAACGTTCGTGCTTGTTTAAGTAATAACTATAAAAAATTAAAAACATAATATTTTAACTAATATTCAAATTATCAAAACTGTTTATCTTGGCTACACATTTGAGAATCCATATCATTCTATCGTTTATATTGATTTTAATTGATATTTTGAAAAATACTTATAACAAAAGCCTATAAAAAGTCCTTCAGTGAATATATAAGTCTGGCGTCATCATAAAATATCATGTGCCATAAACTCGATGTTTCTTGAAGGCTGTACATTTTTTATTTAAACTTATAAAGGTTAATTATATTATATGATAGTGTTTCCGAATACTATTATACAAACTGTAGAATAACTTTTAGTATTTGTTTGATCTTGCATGAGCATTTGCTTTAATATCAGTTGGAGATAAGAAATCATATGATTATTTTTTAAATCAATCAATTGATCAACTATTATTTATTTGTTATATATATGTAAATTCATCTAGCTTGTTTTATTAAATTAAGTTTGATCTTTAAAGAAGAAGAAGAAATAAAATATGATTTTGAAAAAAATATATTTCAAATAGAATTATATTTCAAAAATTGAAACTTGATAATTTAATTTGAGTAAATCTTTTTTTATCGATTGTGTCCTTGAACGTCTGTTTGAATAATTGAGCTTTTCAAGTTTACCTTGCTAGCATTTTAATCAAAGATAAATTTTAAAAAAATAATTCCAAAATGAATATAATTATAAGTATAAAAATTATTGCAGAGCACGTATGCGCACCAGCACATTTTGATGTTTGCATAATGTTTCTCTTGATTTATACTTTGATTTTTGATATAAAACGAGCATACCTGGGATCTATTGGTGATAACTTAGACCATTCGAAGATAATTGGGTCAACCGGTATTCATATCTAAAGCATTTATCTGTAGTAACACTGGTTTAGCTGTACTAACAATGATGTCAAGTTTTGAAAAACTTGAAAATCAAAAAATGAGTATAATTTTCAAAATTTTGAAACTTTTACAACAATGGTGGACGGACGGACAGACAGACAGACGGACAGCTTCTCAAGAACATAAGCGAGTTTACTCGCTAAAAATATAGCGAAGGGGCTGAACGCAAAGTTCGAAACCTTGTGAATCAAACAAACTAGATAAAATTTTATAAGATTAACAAATAAATTATGGTTCGTCAATTAATAATTCATAAAAAATAACTACTGCACTGGACAAAACCAATTATATTAAACTAAATGCTCATGCAAAATCAAACAAATACTAAAATTTATTTCACAGTTTATATAAAAATTATTATAAGAGTATTGCTTCCACAGACCCCGCAAGGTATTTCCTAGCCTTTTCAGCCATTTCTAGCCTTTTTCAGCCATTTTCCTATCTTTTTCAGCTATTTCTCAGCCTTTCTCAGCTATTTCCTAGCCTTTTCCGCCTTTCCCTGCCTTTTTCAGCCATTTCCCTGCCTTTTTAAGCTATTTCCTAGCCTTTTTCAGCCAATTCCCTGCTTTTTTCAGCAATTTTCTAGCCTTTCTCAGCAATTTCCCTGCTTTTTCAGCCATTTCTCAGCCTTTCTCAGCTATTTCCTAGCCTTTTTCAGCCATTTCTCCGCCTTTTCCAGCTATTTTCTAGTTTTTTCAGCCAATTCCTTGTTTTTTCTGCCATTTTCATGTCTCAGCTATTTCTCAGCTATTTCCTAGCCTTTTCAGCCTTTTCTAGCCTTTTTCAGCCATTTTTCTGCCTTTTTCAGCCATTTAACAGCCTTTTTAGCTATATCCTAGCCTTTTTCAGCCATTTTCCTGTCTTTTTCAGCTATTTCTCAGCTATTTCCTAGCCTTTTCCGCCTTTCCCTGCCTATTTCAGCCATTTCTCAGCCTTTTAAAGCTATTTCCTAGCCTTTTTCAGCCAATTCCCTGCCTTTTCAGCCATTTCTCAGCCATTTCTCAGCCATTTCCCAGCCATTTCTCAGCCATTTCTCTGCCTTTTCAGCAATTTCCCTGCTTTTCAGCCATTTCCCTGCTTTTCCAGCCATTTCCCTGCCTTTTTCAGCAATTTCCCAGCCATTTCTCAGCCATTTCCCTGTTTTTTCAGCCATTTCCCTGCTTTTCCAGCCATTTCCCTGCCTTTTTCAGCAATTTCCCTGCTTTTTCAGCCATTTCTCAGCCTTTTAAAGCTATTTCCTAGCCTTTTTCAGCCAATTCCCTGCCTTTTGAGCCATTTCCCAGCCATTTCTCAGCCATTTCCCAGCCATTTCCCTGCTTTTTCAGCCATTTCCCTGCTTTTCCAGCCATTTTCCTGCCTTTTTCAGCAATATCCCTGCTTTTTCAGCCATTTCTCAGCCATTTCCCTGATTTTTCAGCCATTTCCCTGCTTTTTCAGCCATTTTCCTCCCTTTTTCAGCCTTTTCCTAGCCCTACCCGTTGTTAATAAAGGACTTTCCAGCCTAGCCTTCCCTTCCTTCCTTCTCTCGGGGGGGGGGGGGAGGGGGGAGATCGGCGAAGAAACTATATACTCCTTTTCCTTCGGAGCGGAGTTAATAAGTTCAAAAAAAATTAGATTTAAATTCAATTTATTGGTTTGAATGAAAGCATTGTTTGTATTAAAGAAATCGGTTTTAAATTCAATTCAATTCATAAATAATGAAAACAATGAGACGATCGGTAATGAGCGCACAGTTAGATCAGTGCTTATGTCCGGCCTGTTTGCCCGCTTTCATTCGCTCAAATACCTGGCCGTCCTTCGAGTCCTCGCTGTCGTCGTCGGAGTCCTTCTCGTCGTATGGTTTGACGAACCCTTTGCCCACACTTTTCCAGTCCATCGAAAGTGTCGTTCCTTTGCTTTCGACGAAACTCTTATTCATCGCTCTATTCATACAGAAGTCCATTCAATTAGATCTCTATAGAGATAGAGAGAGAGAGAGAGAGAACCCTCTCTGAGGTGTGAGCGCACGGGTACTGACCTGCGGGTGTCTTCGTCCGCATTGCTGTACAACTTCTTCAAAAGGCTGTTCTCGTCTTCGGTGTCGTCCTCTTCGACATCCAATTCCGCAACAATTTTGTCCCAATTTTTGGGCTCTTTTTTCTTAACGACAATCGGTTTGACATTGGATTCATTGGACTCGACGTCACTTTTCTTCTGTTCCTCTGATTTGTTGTCCATATCTTTGCCTTCAATTGGTTTGCAATGACTTTCGGCCGACATTTGTCTTCACTTCTGATTGAATGCAATTCTCGTATAAAGTGTTTAAATATTAATAATTTTCAATCATTTGTAGGAAAAGTACAAAACGTTTGAAAAATGAATTTTAAAAGGATTTCAATGAATGACGAAATACTCAACACATGTTTATAGCGTTATACCGGCGATAAACGCCTCGAGGCATTTTGGGCATGTACTACGGAATGACAGCACAGGTATATTTTAGACAAATAGACGCCAGAAAAAAGTTTCTCGTGAATTTTATAATAACAAAGAAAAAATGAAAATAATTTTAATATAAATTCAAGAAAAATAATATACAATTAAAATTTTGTATATAAGGTAGGGAAAAAGTTCCTAGACTTTGTTGGGCGCGCGGCTGCTTTTAATTGTTGAAACACTCATTTTAATTTAAAATTTTGAATCAGCCAATCAGAGCTATTGGTAATAGTTTGAATATTTTTTCACAAATGCTTTTTTGTTTTTTTTCTTTAAATTTAAATCTATAGGATTTTTTAAATTTTTTATTAAAATAAAAATTTCATAAATAAAGTCATTTATTTCAAATTCATTTTGTAGACTGAATCGAGAGTAAACGCATTGTTGAATTTTATCGCGAATCAAAAAGTGTATACCGTAACTTTACAGCTATGGTGTGCACCAGAAAAACCACTTTGTGTGTATATTCTATTTGAATATTAGAACAATTTTAACTAAAAAGTTTTCATTTTATTTGTTCCCGTTTATTTGTTCCGGCGCGCGCCGGCTTTTTAGAGCTCTGATTGACTGAATCACTCAATTTTTAATTAAAAATTTGAATATAAATTTATTTAACCAATCAGAGCTCTAAAAGCCACCGCGCGCTTCAAAAGAATAACGGGACTTTATGAAAACCCTTTATATTGATGAAAATTTTGCTTCAATTAGAGAATTTAATTATTTTTTAATTTTCAAATTTAAATTGTCCAAAATTTTTAATATAATGGCTACAGACATGCCCGGCGTCAAAATGGCATTTATATTTGGGAGACTTGTTTTGTAAAATACTCAATATTTTAATATCACTTGAATCACATGTAAACACAAGTTTACAGTAACTGAATGTAAACAAAAAGTTATTTAAATTAAATGAAGTCTAACTCAGATTTAATAAAGTTTACAATCAATTGAATAAAATGTCATTTCGTTTAATGATATGTAAAATAAATACAATTATTGGCAAAAATATATTACAAAATATTTTTATAAACACTAATAAACAGAAAACAAAATGTTTTTCAACTTTCAATAAAATATTAACAAATAATACAATTAATAGTAAACTAAATGTGAATTCGAGTCAAATATTTTTACAGCAAATCAGAGGCAAAACAAACTCAGATTACAGTGGATTCGGTCGACTATCGGGACTGAAGGCCAGGACTCGCAACCAAAACATTGTCTTATATTCAACAGCTTTTGTATGTCTAGTCATTGGCGGCACTTATGCTTCCGTCCCGTTGTATCGGATCTACTGTCAGACCACAGGAAAGGGAGGAAAGCCTTTCATCGATGAGAAGGCGAACCGAAAGATAATGGATATGACTGTGCGAGAGGACCGACAGATAACTGTGACCTTCAGTGCAGAGACCACTTCACAGATGGCCTGGAATTTCAAACCAACACAACCGGAGATCAAGTGCTCTCCGGGTGAGACAGTGCTGGCCTTCTTCACGGCTAAGAACCCACTGGACAGGCCTATCGACGGCATCGCCACTTACACTGTGCAGCCATTCGAGGCCGGGCTCTATCTGAACAAAATCCAGTGCTTTTGCTTCGAAGAACAGCGCCTTAACCCCCACGAAGAGGTAGACCTCCCGGTCTTCTTCTACATCGACCCCGAGTACACCGAAGACCCGAAGCTCGAGAATGTGGACCACATTGTG
The DNA here is from genome assembly GCA_034693305.1 of Eueremaeus valkanovi. NCBI lineage: Eukaryota > Metazoa > Arthropoda > Arachnida > Sarcoptiformes > Eremaeidae > Eueremaeus > Eueremaeus valkanovi. The sequence continues at coordinate 7,496 of JAQIWA010002658.1, read as the reverse complement.
CTCTCGTATACGTTCTTTGAGGCCAAGAAAGGCATTAAATTACCCGCTTTTATGTCACCCACACAACCGAAACCTATGCAGTCGTTAGAACTCCAGAAGACATAGAATTCTGTCATTTATTTAGTTTTTGTTTTTAAAAGAATTTTTGTTCAATAAAATCAAATGAATTAAATGAATCAAAAAGTAGACTAAAAATCATTTATTCCTCCAAACAATTAAACCATAATTTTTACATAAATTCAACACAACTTCAATGCATTTGATTTGCAATTAATTTTAAAAATTTAATAATAATAAAGAAATTGTGGATTATATGACTAAACAGTAATAATAAGTATTTTAAAACTAAATCCAATTCTAATTATAATTCAAAGCATTGGCGGTCTCTTCGGTCAGAGGCGTGGCCTTCAGTTGTACTGACCCGAAGACTTCTTCAGCTGATATCTGACGATAATGAAGGGAATAGCGAAGGGTATACCGAAGAAGATCGTCATTTTGATGGCCAACAGGCGATGGTTTGTGATATCGAAGGGCAGGTTCTGTCCCTTATATACCACTTCTTCGTGCGAGCGCCGCACCGATTGCTGGACCAGTTGTCTGCCGGCGCCGTTCGCCAGTCGTGGCAATTGTGCCAATCGAGCCGTTAGTAATGACATTGTGTTGTCCTTCAGATACTCTATATTATGGACTGAATTATACTTTTCTTTATAATAATTATTAATATTTCTCTCGTCTTATAAATGGCGACAAAATTGTATTTTTGCAGTTTGTTTGGTATTTGGAGTAGAGATGTGTCAATCGATCCTATATTCCGACCCAAACCCACTTCACTCCAAACAAAATATTGATATTATTGACTACCGTATTCCCGCGCAAATAACAACATACCGGTATTACTGAAATGAGTTAAATTCTCAAAATACGCTTTTAACTCCGGCATGCCGGTATAAAATGAAGTTAAAAATATTTTAAACTATTTAGGTTTTCCATAACAATAACAGTGAATCCAATATTTTCTTGACCTCTAGTTTGCTATCAATTGTATTGCTATGACTACTAGTTGTGAGTAAATATCGTTTACATATTTCGGTATTATTTGGCACTCAATTGACTATTAATTAAAATATATTTAAACTTAAATTATTTTAATCTAAACTATGGCTGAAATGCAAACAAACAATATGTTTGAAGAGTTAAAAGAAGGCAATAATCGATTGGTAATGGATTTGAAGTATTGTCTGAAAAGAATTGAATTATTGGAAAATTATAGAAAATGTTTATTAGATTTGAATAAGAGTTGTAATTGTGTTCAGAATATACACAAAAATATTTTAATCAAATCTCTTGAGAAACAGTACAAGAGTTTCATTGCATTCAACTATGAGTTGAGTGGCGTTTGTAAAGACAGTATTGATATGAATGTCAGCTTCAATGAGAAGGACTTCCAAGTAATCGATATTCACTCGATTAAGACAGAGCTCATTGACCGGGATATGAGTGACTCATCCGATGGTGAGATCACTCCAACCGATGAGACCTATACTCCGATCCGACCCGTCTTTAAGCCGAAAAGTGAGTCCTTTCTGACCAATACTTATAAGACATTTGACTAACCATTGATTTCCCGTCCAATCGATCACTCGTAGGAACCTATAAGAAAACGCCTGCGAAGACGGCCGGAGCCAAAAATCATGTGTGCAGTTGGCCCGGATGTGAGGCCGGGTATAGGGATAGAGACAAACTGATGGCTCACATCCGTCAGAGACATACGAATGAAAAGCCGTTCCAATGCTTAGAATGCGATAAAAGCTTTGCTTCGAAACAACATCTGACGGAACACATGAAGACTCACAATCCCGGGGCTGCCCTCAAGTGTGAATACAGTGGCTGTAACTTCGAGACCAGATATGAGGGAAACCTTAAACGCCATTATTCGCGACACGAAAACAATCGTAACTTTAAATGCGATGAAATCGGATGTGAAAAGAGTTTTAATGACAAACAAGACCTTCAGCGCCACAAACGGCACGCGCACAGCGATGAACGACCATTCGGGTGCGATTGGCCCGGATGTGAGTCCCGGTTCAAGAGTAATGATCTGTTGCGCAACCATCGACTCATCCATACGAACGAACGGCAATTCAAGTGTGAATTCATTGGTTGCACAAAGAGTTTTGTGACCAAAAAAATGCTATTCAATCACAAACAATACCACATTAAGCCATATGTCTGCCATTGGCCCGCCTGTGGCCAGAGGTTCGGAGATAATCGGTCGCTGAAGACTCACATTCAACGACATCAGAGCCGTTGAGATGAATTGAAGATTAAAACCAGTTTTGATAAACTTTTTTCTATATTCTATTCAACGGTTTTTGAATATTCTGTAAATTTAATTCAATTTTCTGAAAATATTTTCCATTTTATATATTCTTTTAATTCTATATTTTCTTTAATTTCTATATTTATTTCTGTTCTCTATTATAAACACATTTTGTTAACTAAGATATTGATTGAGAAAATTATAATTATTTTGTTCTTTAGTTTAATTGAATACACAATACATGAGTCGATAAATAATACTATTATTTAAGCAATACAACTACAGGACAGGCAATCCTTTCGGCAGTACCTAAATGTTAAGACCTATTCTCTCAGACCTATTGCAAACAATCACTCGGTTTGCAAATGTGTGTAAAATAAGGCCAAAGTAAAGGTCAATCATTGCCATCAAAGGTCAACCCTTTATATCTGTTTTTGTAAAAGTGTTTCAAAAGTTTAATAAATAAAATAAATTTGAAATCAGTTTAATTCAAATGTTTTTTATTCAAATTTAATAATTCATGGATTCAATGGTCACTCGTCCGGGACATCAATCTCTTTGGATCTGATCTTATCGATCACGTCGTGCGGATGTGCGCCGTCTATAGTGCAGCCGACGCTCGAAGCGGTTCCGAGCATTTCTTTGACAGTACCTGAAGAGACAAATCAAAGCAAACATTCAAACAGTGGTCAGTCATGTGGTATAGAGTGGACACCAGTCGAGTGCAAACCTTCCAGCTTTCGGGCCATACTTCTGGGTCTCATGACACGAGCGATGGCCAGGATCTCATCGAAGGTCAGGTTCCCGCTGTGCTTCACGTGCTTAACCTTCTTGCGATCCCTGGCCGGCTCCTTCAGCGCCTTAATGATGAGCGAAGCGGCCGACGGCACCACATCTATGGCCGCCTGTCTGTTCTGGATCGTCAACTTTACCGTAATCTTCAGTCCCTTCCAGTCCTGAGTGGCTTTTGCGATATCGTCGCCCACTTTCTTAGGGGACAGACCTAACGGCCCGATCTTAGGGGCCAGGGATGAGGTGGCGCCCACTTCGCCGCCGACCGCTCGCAGGTATACGACCTTTATTTCCGACGGATCAAACTTAGGAGGCATTTGTGGTGTGGATGAGCTCTATGTGTGCTCTACCAAAATCTTAACAATTAGTTAAATGTAAGATCAGATTCACCACAAAATGTGCGCAAAGTGTTATGCAATGAGAGTGCAAACGGAAAGGGATGTGTAATGTGTTAGCGATTGATTACTTTACTTATATTACTTTACGTTATTTATGAATGCGTTTAAATGACTTCTTTTAGTGTTGTTTTTGTTGTGAAGATTTGTGTAAACAGTATTGAATTGAGTTTTTAATTAAATTGATTTCCGATATAATTGAGCTTTAATTGAATTAAATTAATATTTAAACAAAATGATGGAAAATATGGGAGAAATGCAAACAAACAATATGTTTGAAGAGTTAAAAGAAGGCAATAATCGATTGGTTATGGATTTGAAGTATTGTATGAAAAGAATTGAATTATTGGAAAATTATAGAAAATGTTTATTAGATTTGAATCACAAATGTATTTGTTATCCGAATGTCATTAATAAGACTACAATTGGTTTACTGGAGAAACAGTACAAGAGTTTCATTGCATTCAACTATGAGTTGAGTGGCGTTTGTAAAGACAGTATTGATATGAATGTCAGCTTCAATGAGAAGGACTTCCAAGTAATCGATATTCACTCGATTAAGACAGAGCTCATTGACCGGGATATGAGTGACTCATCCGATGGTGAGATCACTCCAACCGATGAGACCTATACTCCGATCCGACCCGTCTTTAAGCCGAAAAGTGAGTCCTTTCTGACCAATACTTATAAGACATTTGACTAACCATTGATTTCCCGTCCAATCGATCACTCGTAGGAACCTATAAGAAAACGCCTGCGAAGACGGCCGGAGCCAAAAATCATGTGTGCAGTTGGCCCGGATGTGAGGCCGGGTATAGGGATAGAGACAAACTGATGGCTCACATCCGTCAGAGACATACGAATGAAAAGCCGTTCCAATGCTTAGAATGCGATAAATGTTTTGCTTCGAAACAACATCTGACGGAACACATGAAGACTCATAACCCGAGCGCTGCCCTCAAGTGCGAGTACACCGGCTGTCCGTTTGAGACCAGATATGCGGGAAATCTGAAGCAACACTATATCGGAAAACACCAAAACATCCGTCGATTCAAATGCGATGAAATCGGATGTGAAAAGTGTTTTGTCAACAATAAAGACCTGAAGCGCCACAAACGGCACGCGCACAGCGATGAACGGCCCTATCCCTGTGATTGGCCCGGATGTGAGGCCCGGTTCAAATGTAACGACCTTTTGAAGAATCACCGACTGATCCACACGAATGACCACAAGTTTAAGTGTGAATTCATCGGCTGTACGAAGAGTTTTGTGACCAAAAAGACTTTATTACAACACAAACAATACCACATTAAGCCATATGTCTGTCTATGGCCCGCCTGTGGCCAGAGATTCGGTGACAACCGGTCGCTGAAGACTCATATGAATAGACATCAATGCCGTTGATTGCGATTCTGTTTTAGTTCAATAATTGTTTGTTTGTCTCAAAACCCTTTCGATCATCGCTTCACTAATGAGTGATTCGATTGATTGCCGTAATTATGAAAATCTATTGATTATTATAAATCGATTTTATGCTATATTTAGACAAAAATTAATTCAATTTTGTTTTGAATTTAATTTTAAAATTAATTTAATTCAATGATTGGTCTATTGATGGGTTAAAGGCTTTTATTTATAGTATATATTAGTATACAATATGTTATCCATTCGTGTAATTAATATGTCATTCGCTCTATTAATCTGCGCTATAATTATTGGAAACAAAATATTATTTTTCAATAATTTTTTAGACTTCTTATTAATAGTCTATTGAATAGACGTCTTATTCATATTCACGGCTCAATAAATGCCATTCAAATGAATATAAAATATTAATGTTTTCTATTAGTAAACCACAACTGATTACACCTATTCTCTGGTCATAAGGAATGCATTCAATGATACATAGAATTGAATACAATTTCTGATCAATTAATTCATTTCAAACGCAAAACAATTATATATTATATAAACTATAACTTAAATACTTTTTGTCTTCAATTCGCGTAAAAATTCTTTTCAAATGTATTTAATTTTATTCAAAAATTACTTTTATTAAAATTGACTTTTATTTCAATTCATAATTACACACATTCTTAACGTTTTGTATTGAGTGTCGAAAACAATTCAATAAAAAGTAAAAAAAACATTTCTTAACATTTCATAAGCGAATCAATGGTTTCATTGCATTCATAGCTCTTCTCTGCAATCACTCGACTATTGATCTCATTATCTCTCGATTGTTGTCACTTATATTGTTTGCGAAGAATATAAATAACTTGTCGTTCGTCTCAATTGATTGACTCAATGATTGCAATCATTTTCTATTTTATTCATTCAAATGTATAATCAATTCTTACAATAAGTAGAAGGAATTTAAATATAATTAGAAAAAAGTTATATTAATTACACAATTATTTGAAGAAAATAATCATTAAATTAGTTTTTATTTAGAATTAAATCGAAATAAAATAAAAATATATTTAATAACAATTAATTCAAAAAAGTAATGAATTGGTTGAGAATAAGTGCAGAATTCAGTCAATGACTTGTTTTTTGTGTGATTTGCGTATATGTCGTCTCAGGTTTTGTAATTCAAAGTAACTCTTATCGCAGGCATCGATATCGCACTTATGCGGCCGTATATTCTGGTGTCGATTCATGTGATTCACTAATTGCAGGTTAGTCTCGAACCTGTCCTCACAGGCCGGCCAACTACAACAGTAGCGCTTCTGGTGCTTACTTAAGTGGTATAACAACTGGTTCTTAACGTTAAAACTTTTGGTACAGTCGGCGAAATCGCACTTAAATTGTCGTTCGTTTATATGGAAAGCCTTGTGATTATTGAGTTGGGGTTCAGTCTTAAACGCGGACTCACATCCGGGCCAATCGCACCGATAGTTACACTCTTTGCTGTGAATAAAGAGAATATGTTTACGTAAACTGCTTTTGCATTTAAACCCTTTATCGCAGTCGTCTTCAGTGCACTTGAATGGCCTTTCGTCCGAATGAGTCATTTTATGGATATTCAAGTGCTTTACGAACGGAGTCTCGTACTGACAGTCCATGTAATCGCAGCGCAACTTATCGGTCGAGTGATTCTTCTCGTGTATTAACAAATACTTCTCGACTGCAAACGCTTTGTTGCAGTTCTGACAGACGAACGGCTTTTCCCCCGTATGAGTGTTCCTATAGTGGGCCAGAAGGTCAACCCTTTTGCTGAACTTACGGCCACATCCGACCCAATCGCACAGATGGTTGTATTTGGTCACAGATTTGGATTTTTTTGCATAAACTTTGACCTTTACGTCCGAATCCGGTTCGTGAATGAGTCTGTGCTTCTCGTACTGTTGCCTCGTCTTCGACATGGACTCACAGCCGGGCCAATCGCAGACATACCGGTGCGGCGTATGTACGACACGCCTGTGTTGATTGAGTTCCCCAAACGTGAAGAAACTCTTTTCGCAGTCCTTTTCAGTGCACTTGAAATTACGGATATTTTTATGCTTTAAGTAATGAATTCTTAAGAACTTTCTGAAAGCCGTTTCGTATTGACAGTCAATGTATTGACACTTAAACTTATCGCTGCTGTGCTCCTTCTGGTGCCGGCTCAGGTACTCCTTCACAGTGAAGCTTTTGGGACAGTCGGCACACTTGTAGGGCTTTTCCTGCGTATGCCATCCCCTTATGTGCGCCAATAGCGCCCCGTTCTCTCTGTAGGCGGCATCACATCCCTCCCAATCGCACACAAACTTCTTGACCCGATATGGACTGGCGTTCTGACCACTTCTTCGCGTCCGTCTCCTAAACGACGTTATGATCGGCTCTTCATCCGATTTGATGTCAATCTTCTGCTTATCAATCGATTCATCGCTTTGTTTGACATTTGAGTGAACTTTAATTGAATGTGAATTCAAATACTTTTCTAAAGCAAAACATTTATCGCATTCCAGGCATTGGAACGGCTTTTCATTCGTGTGTTTGTTCCG
>JAQIWA010002657.1:0-12668 GCA_034693305.1 Eueremaeus valkanovi | reverse complement strand
TCTGTCTTCGTGTGGATATGACGTCTGGTTACCCAATACGAGAGGAAATACTTATTCGGATAAACATTTGAGACTCAGAACAATCGGTTATTAAGATTTGAAATGAATTAATGATTGCATCTAATCATTGATTTCTTTAATAGATCCAGAGTATTGGGATTTTACCTTTACTGAACAGGCCTTATATGACATTCCAGCTGTGGTTCGATATACTTTAAGACATACACAAAAAAGTAAGTCTATTTTTAATCTGGGTGAGTCTATATAGTTACCCTTATAATTTTAATTTTGTTCCATTTATGACCAGGAACACTGACTTATATCGGCTTTTCTATGGGTAACACAAATATGTTGGCATTGCTATCACTGAGACCTGAGTTCGAGCAATACATCAGACCATACATACTACTATCACCCATCTCATTTTCTAAGTACTGGACGCCACCAGTAGTCAGACTTTTATTCATTGTAAGCGATAAGTATCCGAATGAATATCAAAATGAAAATAAATTATTCAGATTTCAAATCATTCATTTTAACAGAAATATTATCCTTCCGTTGGGTAAACCGGCTTTCCTTCAAGTCTTGAGTGTATTTCTATCGCAAAAGCCATTTATTAACAATATTGTGACCAAAGTGTTGGAGAAAGTAGTGAACAGCGACTTATATCAACTCGACTTTGTGAGTAACACTAATTTTTAGCCAGTACAGTATACTGGCTTATTTTCTTAAGAACCGCTTATGTTCTTTATGCGTGTCATAAATGAGCCAGACACTATGCACTCCAAAAACTTAGCTAGAAGCTACGACCACCTGGTACAAAGTTCGACTGATTTGTAGTAATTATTTAAATAACAATATTTAATTTGATTTGATCTTATATACAGTCAGACCCTTTCTCTTATATCAGGGTAAAAACGCGGGCAAAATTATCCCAAGCGAAGCAATCGGTGCCACGAATATGAGTTCCCCTTAAATCCGAATGACTTATAAGGATCTGAATGTATTGAATGACATTTTATTGCAGAATAGATTTCCCGTATATTTAACAAAAGTACTTGATTCGACTTCGTTGAGGATTTTTGCACATTATGGTCAGTTGATAAGAACCGGTAGATTTGCTTTCTTTGATTATGGACCAGGTGAAAATTTGAGACGATATGGTTCTGTTATTAATCCGGACTATCCGGTAGAACGGATTGAATCAAAATATATGGCAATATTTGAAAGTAATAATGATTTCATGTCTTTCAAAGACTTGACAGCATTGGTCTCAAGACTGACGGGTAAAATAAATAATTTTTTATTAAAATATAATTTTAAACAAAATCCTTACAATTAATTTCAGTGCCATTACTGACAATCAAGATAATAGATTGGTATCTCTGGAATCACTTCGACTTTTTATTGGGTCTACAACTCAATCAACTTTTAAATCCTTATATATTCTCTCTTTTGGACAAATTTAATCCCAATTAGACTTAAATTCCATTCAAATAAAGCAAATAAATTAAGTCATATTAAATTAACACTCGATATTGAAGCAAAGATAGGCAATGTGGGTATAGTGGGTGATGTTGGCTGAGGCTGACTCCCTCTCTCTGTTTTTCGATGATTTGGTGTCGAAAACTCGAAAAAAATCGATTTTTTAGAGAAAAAATTGATTAATTGTACACCCTTGTCCACAATTTGTGGCTTACCCTTCCCCTTGTCAGACCCATTGCCTATCTCTGATATTGAAATCTTTTATAGTGAAGATAAATTAGTTTTTTGAGATTTCAATATGTTTTCCATCCTTTCTATTCTTATATTCTATTTGATTAGCTCTGAGTTATCATTAAAATGTTTTAAAGGAAGAAAATAAATAGTTTTTATGTACTTAATTAATTATTTTTTAACCACTTTATTGATTAAATAATACAGAAAAAAACAAAAACCGTTCTAATTGTAAATCACTTATCGTAGTCTAGTTAAGGACAGAAATAATGCAAAGCAACTTCACATCAATTTTGTACATTAAATGAAAATTTTTTAAATATATTAAATTAATATTAATTACCTAGACAAAGTTTGGACGCAAAAGTCGGTGATAGCATCAACTTACTAATTGACAATTCCATTGTTTTTTGCAAAAAAAATAATTTTAAATTTTATTAATTCTTTATTTAATACAGAAATATCAAAAATATGAATGAAATGCTTAATAATAAGAGTTTTGTCAATGAATTTATTTGCTTATAAATCAGATAATGATTATATTCCAGCAAATATTTGACTTTAAACAATAAACTAATTTTGATCTAGGTCATCTAATGATGAATTCATCCTATGATAATAGTCAACATATTTTCCATAATATAATTATAAATTACATCAAAACAAATATTTAGTTATTTAATTGATTTTTTATTTTAACAATATGTCTATGAGTTTTAATACTTTGCTATTGTTTTAATGCTATTTAGAAATCTATTCATTCATTAAAAGTATTGATATTTTCTTGTCTGACATTCAATTTGTTTAGCTCTGAGTTATTGCTATTATTATTACAATTCAATCGATTCGTGTATTTCTTATGCATTTCTTCGATCGCATGCTTTTGTATCTCAAGTAAAGGCGATTCAAATAATATGTAAAACAGAAAACCAATGATATATGACATGACTGTTATGTGAATACAATTCATGCAAATGTCGTACATATTTGTGTCGATCAGATGACGGCGCGAACCAACGAAATACCAGATAAGCCACGCGTGACATAAGTATACAGAATATGTCAGTCGGGCTAACGGTATGAATGCTCGCAATGACAGCAATCGGTTAAGAATTCCTCCCTTTCCTGATATACACAACCAAACCATCAGCGCTGAACAGACGGCCCAAATGAGGCGACAAAGTGTGTAGAATATGGCCGCGAATGTAGGTGTGTATGACTGGCCATAATTCCAGAGCACTTTATCCCACAGAGGAATACAAAAGGCAAGTGTAATGCCTGTCCATAGCATACGGAGCTGAAGCTGACATTAAGAATACAATTAGATTTTGAAATTCAATCAATCGATTCAGTGCTAACTTTGGATATTCTGATTGACTTTCGTCTATAAATCCAAAATCCAAACAGAGTTCCTACGAAATAGACTGTCCCGTAAGAGACAGGTAGCTTATGGAAGAAATAGCTATAATATTTGTCAATGTACTCCCTATTTATTCGAGATAAATAAAATTGTATGGATCAAATTGACAAGATAAATTATTTATATACGCTTACGTTCTACTCGTGTGAATGATGGTCGGGGGCAGTTCATATATAAAGAGCATTAGTGCCGATAGTATTGAAAAAGTAATGATTGCTATAGTGTTGACAATTAGACCCGATTTTGTGTTACAGAGAAATACTAACAACAAAATCGCTGCCATTAAGTGGTATTGAAAGTCAAGTGCTATAAACCAACTGTGAAGAGCGCACTGTTGGACACAAGTGTAGGCAATATAGGGTTTTATTCACTCATCTCTTTACTGACTCACCATTTGATCCGATTTGAAGAGATTCTGAACGAGTAATACATTTAACCACCAATTGTTCTGACAGTTCTCTATATTAGGTCCGATCACTTCCCTCCAGAGCGGACCCGAACCCATGAGTGGTAACAAAAACGTCAATAATATAAATATTAACAATTGGGGCAAAAGTCTTGCGATTCGTATTATAACGAACAGAATTATCCGAAAGTTTTTTCGTTCGCCTTTTGTTACCGAAAATGTTATATAAGTCGAGAGAATTCCACTGAAATGTAACAGAAATGCAATCAATCGAAGCATTAAATGTATTTTTAGGAATACCTTATCAATAGGAATGTTGCGATTCCGTACTCGGCATTCAGGAATGGCTGGGAAGGCCATTCAGTTAACAAGATCTTCCCATGAAAGGTCCTGCCTATAATTCAAGTACAATCATATGCCTGTCTCAATACATACAGTGCGTTGGGTTTTATATTACTGACCATATATTTGGAAGTCATTCCACAGAATCGTGTGACCAAACAATATCCAGACTATTGTAAACACTCTAATGCCGTGAATACAAGTTAGATCTCTGGAAGTCGTCGGCGCAAACAATCTGTTCAGACATTTCTGAAGAGAAAAGAATTTAACGAATAGTAAACCTTTTGATTGATCTGTAAAACAAAAACAATAAACGAATTAATATTTATTTTTATGAAATATTTTCTGTTTTCCAAACCTTTAAAATCTAGATATGAATCACATATTGTCGCCGAAATGCATAATATAAGGAAAGTCAGTATAACTGTGCTGTAAATTAAAATCAGTTTAAGATAGTTCAGTTCTGGACAGTAATCAAGAGTTTAATTCAAACAATACATACATCGCTAACAATTGTATTGCAGTCAACGAGTCATTTGAATTGTGTTTTACTTCACATTTAACTGACTTTAAATCTAATCCAAACTTATTTGAGACTAAAATTTAGACATTTTTGAATATTCAAATGATTTTTCAATTAATTATATTTGAATACAAACTCGTTTTTGCAATAGAGATGACATCATTTTGTGTGCATCTATTGGGAACACAGATACCAGTCCTCAAAGACACCCAATAGAAAAATGAGGCTTCATTTGCCAATACGTTCAATACATTGGCTTTGCTTTCATATAAATCACTGGACAATAGGTTTGGAATTTTGTGAAAAAGATTCTGTTGTTTAGGCATTGGTTTCGGTATTATTGGAACCAAATTGATTGAACAGTATTGCGCGGAACCGATCACTTCATTGTCTGCAATGGCCAGACATTGATCATAGGCTCCAAAGTCTGTAACACTTCCTTCGAATACACCTATAGTTAATGAAATCAAATATTTTTAGGTATTCTAAAGCATATCTTATATTTTAATTGTCAGGTAATAACTAAAATTACCGAGATACAGATATTTGCAGGATATTTTATGAAATATTTCAGTGTATAACCTTGTCACTATTCTAACTAGTACAATTTATAAATATTATTATAGTTAAAGTGAGTTTTAATTTTTATTTAGAATTAAATTATATTTCTCTACCTTTTGGCGGAAAACTTCCCCAGGAATTGATCATTAGTATAGACCAGTCTTCAAGTCTTATAATAGCGTCCATTGTATTGAATAAACTGTTTGAACAATCATTTGAAACATATTTGGATTTATTGAGTAATTCCTCAACAATTGGTTTATTGGTTGCAATGAATTCTTTACTCCATATTCTCATATAATCCGAAAGATTTTGCCATAAATTCAATGATTTATTGAATTTATTTCTTTCGAAGCAATTATTTTCTTTAATTAATATAAATAAAAAGAAAATAATTATTTTCAATACTTTTCCGCTGAAAATCATTTTCAGAAATAATTTTAAGAATTATGTGGTTATCAGTAACTTATCACACAATATAAGCAATTCATGACTTATTTTTTTTTGAGATTTTCTCTCACTTTTACGGAAATCAATTCAATTCTTATAAATATTTCCCAATATTTACATTTCATTATAAAAAGTTATAAACATTTTCGCATACTTTAAGTCAATTCTCTATTATATGTAAAGTTAATGACAATGAAAACTGATTGCGTAATCATATAAATTGGCAAATATTTTATCATTTATATTATGGAATTCTCAATCGGATCCAGATCATGCGAATAATCAATCCACTTATAATTATACATTATTTATATTAATAACTGTTTTCAACTGATGATTATCTTTTCATTTTCAGCTTGTTGAAATAATTTTGTAAATTTAATAACAAATATTTATACCCTTGACACTGACAGTGCATTATTCTTGTCAATTGTAACCATATTTAACATATTATTGATAATTCAACAATAAATTGCATTCAAAACAAATATTTATTCAATCTTTTATTGACTTTATTTTTCGAGTTTTCCTGAATTGAATGCAAAGAATGAATATTCTTAAAGATATCTGAAAACAAGCACGAACGTTATTAACTGCTAGTATACATTAGATCTAGTGGTGATAATCTTACATTAGATCTAGTGTTGATAATCTTGACTATATAGCCATTAGAAGATAATCGGGTGATTTAGCAATCATATCTATAGTATATACAATGCATTAGCTGTACCGACAATGACAACAAAGATTAACGGGTTTTAAAAATATTGATTTTCATAATTTTGAAAATTTTGTACTAATTATAAAGTTTCAAATTTTGAAAACCTTTACAACTATGGCGGACACACAGACGGACGGAAAGTCAAACGGACAGACAGATTCTCAAGAACATAATCGAGTATACAAACAGAGCTAAAAGATTCGACTTTACATTCAACTGAATTGTAGTTCTGATCCAGGGCAAATATCTACCAGGCCAAATACAGGCTCAAACAATTTAAGTCTTTTCTTATAGTTATTTAGAATGAATTCATTGATTCGCACTGAAAAATAGCTACCAAGCTAATGTGTACAGTCTCTTAAAATAATAAAAATTCTATTCTATTCTATTCTAATTGAAATAAAAAAAGTCTTAAAATTCATTAATTCTTATAAATATTTGTTTATTCACACAAATGAAAAATTACTTCAATTCTGTTGAAACAAAATTCTGATAATTCTTATCTATCAGTTGCTGTGCGATCGCAATGATTGATGACTTGGACTTATACCACATTAATCTACTTATTAAATATCAGAGTTCACACGAGAATATCAACTCATAAATCAATTAATTTTATTTCAATTCAATTGAAATTAATTTTTAAACAAATTATTAATAAAACAAAAAATAATAAAAAAAAACTTATTTTTAAAAAACAAGAATAATTTAGTTTCAAATAAAAGTAAATATTTTTACAAAAAATTATAATAATTTTCTATATTTTCTATTTTCGAGTCTAATGTCATTCAATAGCATTGTTAATAAGTAATGCAAAGAACTTCATAGTCAGAAATGGCCACTTCATTGCCGTCAAAGGGCACGTATAGCACCTGATGGGACTGTTGTACTTTTCCAATAACCCAGGAACCTTCATAGTACGCCCGGCCAATGAACAGGGGCTCTCCCCCTGATGTTCGACCGCCATGAACAGCACCGGATGGAATCTGTCCGTCGCCGGCGTTAATCCAATTGATGCTTCCATAGGAAGGGAAGACCAGGTACTCATAGGTCCGGTGCGCTTTTTCGGCTCCACCATATGCTACATAACATACGCCATGAGACGGAACAATTTTGCCGGGAATAGTCTCTCCGCTATCATGAGCTCTGCCCACATATATGGTCTCGCCGTTGACATCGTTGCCGCCGGCCACGGCATTGGAGGGTACATCACCTCCAGCGTATGGGTGCCAGTCCGCCATTGCTTGTGTTAAGTATAGTTAATGTCACAAAAAATTAATAACTATTCGAACAATAAGTCCTTCAGTTTGTGCTCGAATTTTATGACTTTTATCGCTATTTATTCAAAATATATTTCCACTCATTTAGAAACTGTAGGTGTGTTTTGCGGTACCGGTTGTTAGAGCATACCTGAGCCTAAGTCCGATTGTGTCCATAGAAATTCTGAGCACTTTTATGATTATCTTATCTTTTATTTGATTCAATTGTTTTTTCAATGTCTGCTTGAAATGTCTGATCCCTTGAATTGATTGCTGAGTTGGAAGTCTCGACATTACCTTTGGATTCAATTCTTATTTTAGTTCCTATTCTTCAAACATATTCTTTGATTCCAAAGGTTTTACTCAAAGAATGTTTAATTTTGATTAGATTTGGATTAAGTTTAGTATTTGTTTGACTTTTGTTTTCATTTTTTGGCTCAATTTTTTCGATAAGTTTCTCATAATATCTCTTAAGAAACACTTTATTAATAAGAATATTCTTTTATCGCATTTAATTCACTTCCGATTGTTTGCTAAGATATTATAATTTCATTATTTGACTGACACTTACTGAGAGATAAGGAATAGATTTTGACTTTTTTGGTAATAAATTATTAATATTTCATTGAATTTTTGGCATTTTATGATCGCTTACATAATTTTGCTCTCACAACGACCAGGGTAGTGCTGATAGTGCTCGGCTTGTACTCAAATTAGAGTCTATAGCGTAATATTTAGATAGCTTTTAGTTTTATTTTCTGAAACAATGACTCAATCAGTGATTCAATGGTTGATTAAATATTTATATTTAAAGTGTTTTTCTATAGAAATTCAATTATTAATAAATATGAGATAAACCGGATTTAGTTGTTATGTTATATTTTTAACCAAAAATAGATACTTAAAAATTGAATGATTTTATATAAATACAGTTGTATTCTATCGACTGTTAATCCTATTGTAATTTATGATATGAATTGTGAGATATAGTGGTATTTGTGACGAATTGCTGATTAAATGATTGCATATTTATGAGTGCAATACCAATCAGCTTAGCATTCATTCAATTTAATTATTTTTTATTCAAAATGTACTTTACTATTGATTTTTGTTAACATTTCATCAACTGACCAACTTACTTTTAAAAGCACAGGATTGTGCCAGAATACTTTATTATTGAAGATTGTGCTGGAATTTTATGATCCAATTAATCAAAATTGGAAAATATTCTATAATTTAAACCGTGTTAACCTAAAACCAACATCATTTTCCTAATTCTCAGTTGACCTAGCACAAAAATAATCCAATCAATTCCTTTTAATGTTTAATTAATTAAGTTTTACTGATTGTGATTATTGACATTAATCAACATTTATTAGCCATAAGGGGTGACCAAGTTTTCGGCTAACTTTTAAGTTATTTGGTTTTGGATTATAGAGAGGGTATTTTGGCTAAGTTACCTTGTGCATCAATTAAACATCAAACTTTAGCTTATATTTATTCTAATTTAGGTTCGTTTTGAGCTAACTGTCCATATTTTCTCCAAACCCCTAACATTTCAACTCCTTTTCCTAACCTTCTGAGACATATGGCATAACCTCTGGACAGCACTGATAGGAAATCACTGAAAATGAATCACAAAATTAAGTAATGAAACGAAAAAAATGATTTTATTTCCAAAAACTTTTGAATGAGTTATCAAATATATAATTGACTTCAGAGTCAAAGCATTTAAATGCCAATCGATTTGTGCGGAAATATAAAAACGGATCAAACGGTCAGATAATGCAAGTCTTCTTTGCAAACAAGAACTTCGAAGTCCTTTGTCTCGTGTTCTTTGCCGGCGAACGACATGTAGAGGCACTTGTGGCCCGGGTGCACTTTGCCGATGACCATGGACCCGTGGTAGTATGACCGCCCTATGAACAGGTCGCACCCATTCACCTCTTTTCCGCCTTGAATGGCACCCTTGGGTAGTTCACCGCCATGTGGGTGCTTCACCCAGACCAGATTAGCACCGTGCGGGTTAGTGAGCACCTGGTACTCCCTGTGCGCGTGTTCATTGCCATAGTAGCCCACATAGCATACACCATGCGAGGGAACGACCTGTCCATCAGTTTTCAATGTATTTTATTTGTATTGCATTAATGATAAGACTTATAAACCTTTCCGGGAATACAGTTCCCGTCGTGTATGGCTCGGCCCACGTATAGTGACTCTCCATTCAAGTCATTGCCCCCAATAACCGGTCCATTGCCTGGCAAGTGACCATTGGAGCCCTGGTGCCAAACACCCGGTGCTCTGTATTTAGTTTCTATTGAATAGTATTTATATTTTCAATAATTAATTAATATTTTGTTCATTAGTTTTGAAATATTTTTTCTTAATTAATACTTAATTACTTACGACTGTATGTATAGGCCATTGGCTTTGATTGAGAATACGAATGGATTGTAAATAACAATTAACTAACACTTTATTATCGATTCAATGCTTTGCAACAAAAGATTTGATAATTATATTCAAATATTAATCAATTTTCACAATTCATACACACAGTATATGACGCAAAATATGACATTTGCAGAACCCTTCTCGACAAACAAACCATCCTGGTCAAAGATGTGTAACTTGCACAAGTTGCTTATAGTGGCTCCAAATTTGATCAAGTTCACAGGGTTGAACTTTTCCAAACCAGATATGACTTCGTTTTTCGCTTGTTTTCAGCACTGGTTCTATGTTTGCATTATTTGACTAATAATTCAATAGAATTCTTAACATTCAGTATTCAACTTATATTTTGATTACTGGCTAACTCTTCCTCTCTATTATTGTTACTATGTTTTTGATAGTTTAGACTTTAGTACCTTTTCATCTCATAAGCTCACTGTCAAAAATGTCGATACGAGTTGTGCAGGCACAACTTTTCCAACATCAATGATCCTGGTCATTGTGCTACTGCAAGCTTATTATTAATAGAAAATCAGAAATAAAATTATTTAAAGCCCAAGGTTTGAAAATAAATGTTACGGATAATTGAGATTTTCATCAATTGATCCGATTCAATTCTTAAGACTTATCTGATAAGACTGGCTATAATTATACAGTAGTATACAGCAAGTCATTCAAAGTGCATCGTAACCAAGGACCAATGCAATATACCTCTGTGTGGAAAATAGTAAAACAAAAAGCAATTAAAATGGCGTTGGTATCCCCTGGATCTGCCAGCCCTGATCCCTGTACTACATGATAGGAATTATGCGATAAAGTTATTGTTTGAGCGAAAGACAGATAAACTTATTGCACACTTAGAGCACAATTAAGATTATAATAGCATTGAATGGATTTAATTGTTTTATTTGATTCACAATTATATTATTTGTACTTTCAGTCCATTCAAGCAATGATTACTCGCGAAGAAGCAAATGATAAAACTCAAGATATAAATGGAGCCAAAACGCCGGTGGTCAAGAGTAACTCTCTTATATTTTAATCTATAACCTTTATCATTCATTCTGTTATAAGTTAGCTTGATAAGTCAGTTGCTCAAGATAAAGATTTCTATATTGATCCTTTTTAAGTTTTAAGAGTGTCTCGGTCTTAACCTTGGCTCTTAAGGGTGCCCTGGGTATTTTAATTAATTATCGAATATTGAATAAAAGTAACGATAATTTTGATTTGTATTCTCTGACCAAAAGAATAATTATTTCGCAATTTTAATAATAATTAATTTTATGTCAAAAATAGATTTTTATTAAATTATTATTTTCTGTTCCGAAACAATTAGAACAGAAATTCAGTTAAGATTCACATAGTTTTGATTAACTGTATATTTATTATCAAAAGCATAACTAAATCGCTGGCAATAAAAGTCAAAAAGAAATTAATCTTTTGTTAAAATATTTTTGTGAATCAGTTATCGAATACAGTATAGAATTGACGTAAGAATCGCATTGAATGTCATTGAATGAGATATCAATCAAACACTAAGACTAATGGCAGACATCTCTGCAGACAAGGACTTCATATTCACGGATCGGCACTTCACTGCCATCGAAGGACACGTACAGTGTTCTATGGCCAGGGTGCACTTTGCCAATGACCATGGATCCGTTATAATAAGCCCGGCCTATGAACAGCTTCTGGCCGTCGCTCTGTTGTCCGCCTTGAATGGCTCCGAGCGGTACTTCACCGCCTGCTGCCGGCACCCACACAAGGTTTGAGCCATGTGGGTTTGTCAGCACCTGGTATTCATGGTGAGGGTGCTCTCCACCACCGTATGCCACGTAACACACGCGATGTGAAGGAACGACCTGTACATCAATTTTGAATTATTTAGTTATTTATTGAATAATAAATATTTTATAAGTTTTTACATACCTTTCCGGGAATGCAATCGCCGTCTTGTACTGCTCGGCCCACATATAAAGACTCGCCATTGATATCATTGCCACCAAGAACTGGTTGGTTACCTGGCAATTGGCCACTGTAGCACTGGTGCCATACACCCGGTGCTCTGTATTGAGTTTCTATTGAAAAGCAGCAAAAAGTATGATTGGCTTAAAATTTAGTAAAAAATAATTTTTTGAATTGAATTAAAATTATTTATAAATAATATTTTGAAATAAAAATTTCAATTAAATGACTTACGACTGTATGTATACGCCATTGGATACTAAATAATCTGACAAATCAAGTGTTGAAGTGTTGGAACTTTTAGTTTATTTCTGAATTATTCCTCCCTTTGCAGCAAATTCTGTCCACAATTTTTATATCTGAATATCAATACAAGTGTTTTGTCTCTTAAAAAATAATTGGTTTTCAGTCTTATCTAATCTAATAATTTTTTTTATATTCTGTATAACAATAAGCAGAGAATATACAGAATATCCAATGGAAATACAGTTTTTATTGACACAGAGACAAGCAATACTACACACAATAAATATAACCTAATCTTAATTTATTGTTTCATTCAATATATTCTTTCACTTCTATTCAGTCGAATAGACTTTGAAAAAATAAAAATTCATTTAAACCTCCAGAAAGTCAATAGAAATAACTGATAAACACATGTGCTATCAAAGTCTGAGTTATTGAATAAACACTATTTTAATGCGAAAAATAACTGAATTTCAACTTTCGATTGCAATTCAAATGAAATTCAATTAAAGTATTTTATTTATTCATTTGAATGTAGGGATGGCCAAGCTCGGCAAACCTAGGGGGGGGTATAGGGGGAGGTAAAATGGCGGATTTTTCGGCTCAAA
>JAQIWA010002656.1:0-12669 GCA_034693305.1 Eueremaeus valkanovi | reverse complement strand
ACACATAAATAGTATTCATATAAAAGAATATAAATATAAATGCAATGAAAATAATTGTAACAAAAGTTTTAAAAGTACTACCGATTTATACTATCATAAGAAAACATTTCATAAATAATCTTAAGCTTAAATATTTTTGCTCTAAAAAAGTAAAATAATTTTTCGCCTATTCATCAAATACTTGTATTTGAATATGTATTCAATAATTATTATGATTTATATAAATAAATAAATTGTTCAAAACATTTATGATTTTTCTCTAAATAATACTATAATGGTATGAAGAATACACTCATTTTACTCTGAACTCCATCGTTACTCTTATGACTAGGTCTTGGATAAAAAAGTACTGTATGTGCATTCCTAGTACAGAGAGAGTGGATAGTAATTGGCGTAAAAATAGGAGAACATTGTTAGGCATGACTTGATATCAAGAATCAAAGACTTAAACCTCGACTCGATTTGCTTCGGAATAGTACTAACAATTGCGCTATTTTAGAGACGAAACATAATATCGTTGTTAATAGAGAAGAAATCAAATAAAGACAATCATTCAGTGCTCTATTGCAGAGATAGGCAATGGGTCTGACGACATGTGATAAAACAGTTTTGAATAATAAGAGCGAAGAAAGAGCTGAAAATACTAAACAGAATTTAGAAACTCATGATTTGATTCATACAAATGCAAAACAATTTAAATGCAATGAAATTAATTAATAAAAGTTTTAAATATAAGTCTACTTTAAAAACTCATCAATTGATTCATTCAAATGAGAAGAGATTTGTTTGCGATTGGAATGAATGCGAGAAATGCTTTAAACAAAAGTGTGATTTAATTCGACACAAAAAAATGTGTTCATTTGAAAGAAAGACAGTTTAAGTGTAATTATATTAATTGCAACAAAAGTTTTCAACGATTACAACACTTGAATCGTCACAAACGCATACATTCGGGAGAAAAGCCATTCAAATGTGGTATAAATATATGCAAAAAAAAGATTTAGACTTAAAGAACATCTGATTCGACACAAGAATACATTTGAATATAAGACTAATTAAATGCAATTATAATAACTGTTATAAAAGTTTTTGCACTAAACAGGACTTGTTTTCACACATAAACCATATTCACAGCAAACAAATAAAGTTTGAATGCAATGAAACTAATTGAATGAAAACATTTAAATCTGAATCTGATTTAATACGCCATAAGAAAAGTGTACATAAATTGTTAAAATAAACTCATTTTCCTTAAAATAATTATATTTTACAATAAAATTATCTCTCATTTCATTTGATTTATGAATTGATTGAAAATTATTTAAATATAAGTTCAGAATATTTTTAGTCAAATTCTGTTTGCAGTTAAAGACAAACCGTATAACAAATGATTGATTGACTGTTAGTTTGAAAACACTTTTAAGTAAAGAAATTGCATTCAAACTGAAATAATATCTTGATATAAGAAAAATGCGTCAAAAGTGAAATTAAAAATGCAGCAAGCACAAAATATTCGATGACTAAATAATAGGCCATTGAATTGTCGGTGTAATTAAGATTTGACCTGAGATACGGGAAAACAATCACTAATATGCATCTGTGTGACCATTCCACCTGGATCCATGCTGGTTGCTGCCATTATGTTTTATAGCCAGATCAAAATTGGCAGATCAGTGTTGAATACATTCTCCGGTCAGATATTAATAGAATTCAATCCATTGTTAATATAATAATTAAAGTAAAAAATTATTAATAATTTCAAACAATTATTTCAATTGTTATCATGGATTAGATATCACTTGGGTTTGAGTCTGGCATGTTTAGTCAAATTGACTCCAGTCTATAGACACAACTTGTGAAAAATTCTAACATTATTAAAAATAAAGTATCCAGACACAATAATCTGGTAAACTAATGGCAATGAATTGACAAAAATATTAATTTATTATTGTTTTATATTTATATTACAAATAATTTTAAGTCAAATACATTTAATAATAAAAAGTGAATTTATTTTAATTGAGTTATGAATTGTTGAGTCCATTAGTACTGAGTATTCATATTCAACGTCTAATATATCTCAAGACTGCAAACAATTGATATCTGTATTCATTACAAGAGTTGCAGACAAGACATGAAAAGACGTTAAATATATAATCGATGACTAAATAATAAGCCATTGAATTGTCGGCGTAATTAAAGTTGGGGCAAATAGGGGAAAACGACCATGCACTGTTATGTATCGGTGTGGGATCTCCACCTGGATCATTTGGATCGATACTGGTTGCTACGATGACGTTTTCGAGGCATTCCAATGCAATTTCGAGGTCCAGTTCCGAATGGTAGGAAAGTGTAAGGACACATTTTTGTGAATGAACTGATCGGTGCTTTTGTAGTAACTCTTCGAATGGTGTATAGCTTAGACCGGAATCTCCACGAGTTGTCCCTTAATTAGTGAAACATCGCCTAATTTGAGGTCTGAATTCACTTCCCTCTCAATTCGGGTCACAGGCGTCCAAATACGGCAACTTCTGAAGCGTCTCATACCTCGGTCCGAATCAATAGCAGTGATCACTTCATTGAACAGCTTTTCCTGACAGTCCGGGTTCAGCGCAAACTCTTAGGATAGATAGCCTTAAGTTGTGGCCGTAGTTTCAAAGCCAGTCATCAATCAAATCATTTCAAACAAACATTTCTATTCTTATCGACGATAAGATGTCTGTATTTTTCCTGTAATTCATTACAGTTTGAAATATGAAAGTAAATCAGATTTAAAGACATTTTTTTTGATTAAGATTTTCATTCAAATTCATTAAATGAATGAATGAATTGGAATAATATATTGCAATAAAATATAAGCAGATGTTTGAAAATTGTATCATATGAACTGCGAAGGTCTGGCCGGGCTTTCGGGTTTACCGAGTAGCCAGCAGGCCAGCCGACTGAACAGGGGCATTTGCTTGGCGGCGAGTTGTCGACAGTAGAGTTGGAAAGTCTTATGATTTGTCGAAAAGTTTTATTAAACTAATGAAAAGTTTATATAAATCGCCTCTAATTATGCTTAAGTCGAAGAATATCTTATTTGTCGGTTAAGTCGAAAGTCGAATGAATACACAAAAGTATATAATTTTGAAAATATTTATTAGAAATCGAAAAACAATTGAAATTAAGTCGAAATTTTAGTCGAATTTAATTATAATTATTAACAGAAATATTGTCGAAAATGATATCGAAAATAGAAAAGTTGTCGACATTTGAAAACCAATTAAATATAAGTCGAAAAAACTGATTCACTGTCTGAAGGTTTGTCGCTAAGAGTCGTCGACTACTCTACTCGAGTGCTAACTATCGACTGCCTTATAATTCGGTATAATTTTGAATAAAATCTACGAAATGGTCGAAATGTATGAGTTTTTGGAAAAACCAGGTAATGATGTGTCGCACAGGGATTGGTTAAAAAGGGGTCTACACTATGTCGTTCGATTGAGTCGGGTCAGTTTTATAATGGGTTTTCTCAGTCGAGTTAAGTTCAAAGTGAAAACATTTAAATATTTGCTATAATAATGAGAAGTATTTGAACTTAAAATACAATTAGAAATGAGTCGAAAATATGTCGAAATCATAGGTTAAGTAATTAATTAAATAATTATAAAATATTTTAAACAAAAGAAACAAAAATAATAATTGAATAGAAATTAAGTCGAAATCAAAAATAATTATATGAATAGAGAAAACAATGATTAGAAAAGAGAACAAAAATAAATATATTCTTAAATAAGTCGAAAATATCGTTGAATTTGTCGGATAAGTGTTGAATAGGTTTGAGTCGGGAGGCGGAAGGTTTCGGGGGGTCGGGTATACCTTTCCAGCTATTAATATGAAAATAAAAATTTTTCGTTTAAATAACTTTTCGTTTTGCATATCAATTAAAAATTCAAGTTTTGCTCTGATTTGGCGGACATTCAAAGTTATATAAGCAAAATAAGCTGAAAAGTAAACTGAGGGGGGTAGAATCATACATATCCTGACTTCTTCAACAAAAATATAAACAATTAACAAATTAAGTGAATTTTATGATTCAAATCGATTTCAATAATTTTGTTCAATTTTAACGGATATTTGCTGTAAGAGTGAACAAAAATCAGAAATAATGAATTGAAATCACATTCCAGACCCCATTTGACCGCAAAATAACTATTTTTACTTATATTTAGTCCAAATAATAAGTTTTTCCTCACATTCCATAGGATCTGGCGCTCAATTAGGATTGAAATTCTGGCAAATATTCATTATGCCCGGGTGTATTTTATTAGTTTCAACATTTATTAGCTATGATATCGTTTAAGTTCTACCACTCCATTGGTTACCCCAATCGATAACTAATTAATTATTTTGTCCTAAATGTTGACAATCAGTAATTAAGGATAAAAGTTATGAAATAATAATGGATTCGAAATATAAACCAAATTAAATAAATTGATTATAAGATAAATCAAATTAAAAATATATTTCAAATTCAAGTTTTGTCTCCGAAGAAAAATAAATGAAAACTATTTAATTAAAAAACTGTAATGTCATGCGAACTGATATTTTATCAGAGATGCGGAGGTCATAGATCGGGTAGAGTGGGGTCAATGGCAGCCATTGTCATACAAATTAATCGGAGTATAATGCGAGGCACACATGTAAAGCTCGCGGCACTCATTGTTCCTTGGCTAGTTTGAAATTTGGACAAGAATACCCCGAATACAATTTTAAATAAATCCTGCATAATCTTGGTACAATGATCTTTACCAATCGGAAAATAATAAGGGTTATTGTGTCTAAAATTGGGGGATTGGAGTATTTTATTTGATATAACCTCATTCCACATCCCTGTAATTTAATTGAATAAATGTTCGCAAAAATATGTCAGTCCTATTATATGCGGCACAATAGCACAGAGAGAGTTGGGATGAGAACATCAGTATTGGTATTCAGTATTGAATATGAGATGAGAAAGTAGAGTAAGAGTACGAGTACTACAAGTGCTGTATATTAAAAAAGTTTTATGAATTGTGCGAAAACTTCATTATAATTATTTTCTCTCTGTATTCTCTATTCATTTGTTTGAAGCTTTCAAATGAATCGCCTGAAGCGCTGTTCAAAAAATTATTCCCTCTCTATCCCATTCCCCCTTCAATTCAAACCTGTTCTCTATCCTAAAGGACTGATAGATTAAAACTTTATTTTTTATATATATATTTTGGCTCTGCATTTGATTACAGGTGTGCTGACACAACTACAGCAGCACTGTATGATTAAAGTGCTATTTTGAAAATATAGAGAGAAATTCAGAGAATAGTAGTAAATGTTATGCAGAGAACGCATATTGAAGTCACACAAACAGTCTCTTCATTCACATGACTGAGAATTACGTGAAAGTCTTGTTCTCGATATTGAGATATATCTGAAGTTTTTTTTATTCTTATGTTAAGTGAAAATATCGATCAAATAGATTGACGTTTTAGTGAAAGAGTTGTATTTGGTTTTGGAAGTCCATCTGAATCGATAAAATAGATGAAGTGCTCAATCATTACATCCAAAGAGGATTTTAATATTTTTACTTTTACTGTGCGATCGACGCAATGAATAAATGAAAGTTTTTTTCATTTTTTTTTCATTTGTCGTTTTGATGTTTGAAAACATTGCAAACTTTTCATTGCATTTCAATGAATTTATTTTTCATTGTGCATAACATTAATGAGAAACTCATTTAAACTAAAATTATAATTGAATAAAAAAATAATAAGTTTTGAATAGGAATGAGGAATCGGTCTGAAAATGTGGAATGACTTCACATCTCATACCTGTGCTTGAAAATAGTGTATTGAGGAAACACTACTTAACTATTGAATAATAAGTAAGTATTGAAAAAACTTAGGAAAAGATTATTTTTTATTAGCATTTATTTGCTTTGGAATCAAATATTTTCACGACTTAACTGATTAACAAATATTTGATTTCTAATTAAAATTTATGTTAAGTTTTGTATTAGATTTAAGATTAAGAAAAGCAAAGGAAAAATAATTTGAAAAATGAAGTCAAAGCTGTTTCAATGATATACTAAGTGATTATTTTTCGGCTAATTAGATGACTTAAACCCAATAAGAATGAGATTAATGTGAACTTAATTTAATTGATAACATATCCAATTGATATCATTAACTGATTGATTGATAAGAAGATAAAATAAAAGTCATTTATTTAAAAGCAAACAAAACTTTTTGAATATCAAAATAAAACTAAAACCGAATGGCATTCAAAAAGTTTTTATTAACAAAACCGCAATAAATAAAAGATTGGATAAAAATGAAAAAAATAATATTAATATGTATTTTAAATTTCAAATTTGATGCTAAGCTTCAATAATAATAAGATGGAGACTATTATTATGGAAAAACCATTTGATTGAAATATAAGATAAATATTTGTATAGACTTCTCGACACAAATGCAATACATTTTAAGTGTTTTTTATTTTTCTTTATTCCCAACAAATAATAATAAGTCTTAAATGTATAGAAAATAGAGTTATTTGTGAATTCTTTGTGACGACGGCCACCAACATGACAGTGCTCTGATGGTCGGCGGCCACCGATGAAGATAATATACTGTTACCTATGCTCTGATGATCTGTAGTCCAGTGCACTCCCACTCACGATCTTATAATTGAAACATACTTTCATGCGTTACCTTCGCTCCGCTCTTCTTAAGACTCATAATACTTATGTTATCTTAAACTTTGTTGTCTATAGTCTGTGGATAACTAAAAATGCCTTAAATTATGATTCTCTCCCAGACTTTAAAAACTGTTCAGACAAAAGAATTCATAAGATTCTTATCTGTAATTTATATAATAATTTCTTATTCAGTGTTTTATCACTTTCTTTGATTAAGATCTTATCTTTGATTATAACTTATTCTCAATCTTTGCATTCAAAGCCAATATCTTTATTATGATATTAACGGTTGGATAAAAAGAGTGAAATCTTTATTATGCAATAAATATTAGTTTTGTTTAATGGGATAATAAAAATAATTTTATAATAAGCCAAACAAACTAATGAATAGATTGTCTAAAAACAAAAAACCATTAAAACTATAGAAGCGTTAAAACAATAAGTGATTGAAAATTGATTTATAACTTATTTATATGCCTTTGAACTGAAAAGTTAATGAATTGTAAAACCGATTAAATCTAATAAAAATGAATCTCTCTTTATATCGATAGCAGAGATGTGCAAGGATGACAATTATGTAGTATATAAGGTATGAGCAAGTTGTAACAAAATCACCCAGTAACGGTCTAAAGAGAATAAAGGAGTGGTAGACTAAACTGTATTAGAAATTATAGTAATTGGCCTGATCTCAATGTGGCTAAACCTTGATCCTAGAGTGGTGTGTTGGCCATAACCACTTTGCACATCACTACAGTTAGTCTTACTGTGGCTTTAGTTAGATTATAGTGTCTAATGAGTGCATTTCCTCCTAACGATTTCGTGCACAGCTCTTAATGCCATACAATGTATAATTATTTTTGGCTTTAATTACACCATTTTTTTGTTATTCAGTCAAATGTAGGGAAACTTTAGAGACATTTTCATATAATATAAGACTCAGTCGATTCTAAAAGTCATAAGATTTGTGTTTAACTAAAACTAAAACTTCTTTTTTAATGTCTTTTCGCTTGAATTAATGAAAAGATAGATTTGTTTAGAGAATAAATCAAAAAATATTTGAAAAAGTGTATGAAATCAAAAGTAAATTAATATTACGGTAATTCAAATTATCATAAGTTAGATTAGAAATTAAGATTGAATTCCATTGGAATTGAAAAAAGCAAATCAGTTAATGATATTATGGTCTGAAAACTGGATATAAATTTAGTTTAGAGAGAAAAGGAGATAATTTTGTTCCCATCTCTTGTCTCGTGTAATATATCTCATTAAAATGTGCAGAACGACACATGAATAGATGCCCCGGGTCATAATCACTCTAAATCGTAATATGTATTTCCGGTGGCAATCACTTTAATAGCAAAGTGTCTGCTCTGGTCTTCAGTGTATTAGATAGAGTGAGTTGAGTATCATTTTTCTTGTGCTACTGTTTGACTGTTTTGTATGTAAAAGTCATACAACAAAAGCAAAGAAGTTATAGTTATATGACTTATAGGGTCTGTAGTCATGTATTAATAGCTCTTTCGTATGGCTTGTATGCCTTAATGCACTATTTATTCTCTTATTTTTGTCCTTCTTTGACAGTCATTATCTCTATTTTACTTTTTGACAATAGATCTCTCATTCCCTGCCCTCCCTCTCCTTTTCTTTCATTGCTTATATATCTGCTTGTATATCTTGTGTTGAATCAAATAATTTTTTCCTTTTAGCCCTAATTTTAGTTTTTCGAGTCTTTTGTCTCTTAATTAACTCTAAATTTATATATCAATAATACGAAACCAGAAATACTGTATAACAGAGTTAGAGATAATTTTCTGTCAAATTTAATTAAGAAATTATCTCTGAAGTACAGTATAGACATTGAATATGTAGTTACTGTATCTCTGTATATACTGTAGAAATTCAATTGTCTGTCACATTTTTGTTCTGTTGAGCTTTTCTTTTATTTTAGTCATTATTTTCTTTTCTTTTGAATCATTTTTTGTATTTGCTTTTCATCTGCTTTTGCAGTCAGTATTGATATAATAGGAATAGCTTTTTGTTTAGACAGCAATTCTGGATTAGTCTAAGACTTGTATGGATTAGGGATAATAAGAGCTCAAAATTTCTTGTTATACTGAAATGTGGTCTCTATAACGTGATGTTTATATGAAACTTGTAGATCAAAAGTACCTGTATATCGAAAATATAGTGCAGGTGTTTGATCGTAGCTATAATGCTAAACACCTGCACTCGAATAGCTATTCAAACGAAATCGGAATTTATATTTGAATTTTGATTTTTTCCTTAAAATTTCAAATATTTAGATCAAATCTTATGACTAGAAAACCAGTAACTAATTCGAAGCGAAAGAAAACTCATTGAAAATCAATCAAAAAGTGAAACGTTTTTCACTCGAATTAGTTAACAAAATATAATTTTTTGTTTCACTAATTAATTGGAATAATATTTGGAGCAAAATATTAATGAGAAAAAAGTTTATAAAATATGACATCAAATGTGGAAAATATCAGCTCTAATGAAATGAATAGTTCGTCAGATTTGCAATTATTGGATACCAGCCCTGAATCGATTAACCCAGGTTTGATTGAATGCTCGCAAATTGTTATTTTCAGACACATATATGAATTACAAATCAATTTTTATGAAAAATAATTGCATTTAGAGAGCGATAACGACTCGGGCATTGTTGCCATCGCTAACAGCAACAGAGTTGGGTCGACCGCATCCAACTCTGATGAGGATCACTCACTCAAAGACAGGTAGACATCACTTCTATTGCTCTGCTTCTCATGCTTTCGATTGATCTTATCCTTCAACTGATTATCAATTTTCAATGAATTTAATATAAAAATTATGAAAATCTCGATTGTATTGAAGGCTCAATCAATCGGCTAATCATGCGCTCAATTACGGTCCCAAACCTCGCGTCAGATTCGACGATGAATTACCTCTTTCTGAGCAAAGTATGCGAAAGTCGTGCAAAAAGTTATTCGAAACGCTTTGGCATCAGAACAAAGACGTCTCAGCCGTCAACCAGTCAGTCAATAAAGAGGAGTCGGTGGCCAACAGTGCGTCACTCCTTCCGTCTTGTCATTGTCATCACTTCACGCAAATGCTTCCGTCAAAGAAGAACTGTTGCGCGCATTCAGACCTCAACCTCAATACTGTCACGTATGACGACAATGAACTGCTTCTAACAAATTATGGCCAACACTGCCCATACATCAGAGGGAGTCCAACGAATAAACAGCAAAAGTCGAGTACATTAGACAACAGACAGACCAAAAGCCACTGGTCTTTGAGTAATAGACCCAATAATACATTGGAAGAAAACCAATTGACTAAGAAGTCTGTCAATTGTGACGCAGCTCTCGATAAGATTAAGCGCATGTCTGACCAATTGGAGTCGTCATCGATGGTCAATGCATTCGCGAGACCGGCTTTCATCAAAAGTGCAGAATTTGGCCAAACTATGGATACATTGTATGAAACTATATTCCCAACGGAAAAGACTAATAATTATTCCAATAATATTCACGTAAACCGATGGCTCAATAGTGACAACAATAAAGCAGAGGCTTATGAGGACAGGACTAGAGTCGGTGACAATTACCTGTCAAAAAATAAAGAATTGAAGGCATCTGTAGTCATATCTGGCCGACAAATGCCTGACTCTAATGCACACAAATCTATTCTGAAAGCAATTCCTAACGATATGCCTCATCGGGTCAATACATTGAGTCCATCCAAGACCTCATACATATCGGCCGATCAGATATATCCGGAAGATTGCGACTCAGATATGGAGAATAAATTGGAGACCTCTTTCGAAGAGCGTATGGATCAGCGATTTTCGCACTCGTATTCTGCCGGCGAAGATATAAAAAAGGGAATTCTTAGACATAGACTGAAATCAGCGGTCAGTGAAATAGACTTAAACCAAAACAAACATCAATTGTCGCCAAACAAATCGAAGTCCTTTTTACAGCGATTCAAATCAGTGCTAAGCCGTGCCTTCACTAACGATAGGGTCATTAAACAGAGTGTTTTGGATATAAATACAGTTAGAAATAGGAGTTTATCGCAAAGCAATCTATCGGTTAATATGAGTCCAAAGGCATACAAAAGTGGTATTTCTGCAGACAATAGGACCGGCCGTATGATTGATAGGTCGCCCTCATTCGTGAAGAACATCAGAACAAGAATGAGCTTAAGGAGGACTAACAAAGACAACTCAACTGACAGGTATTGAAAGTTATTTTTATTATAAATTTATTTTTTTCATTCAATGTCTTATAAGAATTGTTTTTCATTTATAAAAATTTATTTAATCTTCTATTCATTATTGTATTGATTCGTCAAAAGGATCAGTCGATCGAATAGTCATAAAAGCCTTACAGCAGACGATCAGAAGAGCAGATCAACGAAGCATTTAGATGTGCTCTCGGATAGCACAGACAGCAACGTCTGGGGCGAACTGATCAAGTTGAATTCCGATTCGTCGCAAGTCATTCAGATTCACCGGCAAAAGGGTCGGGCGTTTGGCTTCTTTGTAGCGCGCGGTACAGTCAACAACGTTAAGGGTATTGAATGCAAACTCAATTCAATTGCTTTATAAGAATTTCATCTAATCTTATGTTTGACTCAATTATAGGCGTATTTGTCTCCCGAATGAAAGACGAAGAAACACAGAAGTCGTTGACCGGAGTGCTGGAGATCGGCGATGAGATACTTGCCATCGATGGCGAGTCCGTCAAAGAGGCCAATATTATGCGAGTGAATCAACTGATCGCTAATAAAGACACGATTCGGCTGACAATCATTCCGTATATGAATAACAAATATTTGTGAATTGCATTCATTCCTATATTCAATGCATTTTCGCATTCATTCCAATCCATTGTATTTTCAATTACATTATTATAAACTTTTTTCCAAACAATTTATATTTTCTATTAGTTATAGAAATTAATATTTATTCTGAACGACAGAACAACTGACTTGTTTTGTATTTAGAGAATTGTTACCCAAAGCCATTGAACAGATTAGCCATGTGCATTCATTTATTCATTCGCAGAGTTTTATTTGTTTTTCATTTTTTGTATTGAATGTAAAACATAACAAATAAAAGAATTTTTTCAAAACTTTATTTCTTTGGAAGAACGCTATGAATACGAGAGGACTGTATGATAGAATGTATGACTCGATTGGAGTCAATTGAAACCAACGAATCTAACCGTAAGGTTTGTAAGCGATAGGTATTCAATGTGTTTGGATCTGGACATATAAATGCACCTAAAGTGTTATAATGTGTCCTTGCAGTCAAATGTGCTCATTCTTCGGCTCAAAATAAGTGTTTGCACCATGGTCAATTTGTTCCCTCCTCGAATTTCAAATACCAGAGAATTGGTAAAAAATTGCGTTAGAATCCTGGGCATTACGCGTTAGAACCCTGGGCATTACGCACAATGTTATAGATACAGTCATCCAAATATATGAAGGGCATGCTTAAATGAAGCTTGAGCCTAAACCAGACAAGATAATTCTATGAAAATTTCTATTTTTGTAAAGCAACTAACAAAAAACTTTTTCACCGCGGCGAGTTTTTACTGGTACAGCACCGGTAGCACTGAACTACCAGTGTTTCCAGGGTCAAAACTACTAGGGTTATACAAAATTTAAGCTATTCATAGTGATCCTTGTTAAAAATGATCGAGTAGTTCTATCAGGATTTTTCCTAAAACTGTTACGTTTTTGGACAGGGTGACTTTTTATCTGAAAAATGGCATAATTCATGAAATTCTGGAGCAAAAACCACAAGGGATAAATAAAGTCCGAGCACTGAAAAATAATTACAATGAAAAACACTTGAAACATAATTCTGGATATCACCTTGGTGTTACTGATATTTGCACAGCACGCATTTTGAATACTTTACTACAATAAAT
>JAQIWA010002655.1:0-12674 GCA_034693305.1 Eueremaeus valkanovi | reverse complement strand
TCCAATACTTTCTCATATATGAAATGTACACAATTTTAGTCTATTTCTTGTACCCTTCCCAGTTTTTCACAACTCTGGTGTACACTATTGCTGAATAATCGCAACATAAAAATAATAAAAAGCAGCAAGCAATAACAAACATTAACAGTGAGACAGGTCTGAAGTCAGCTTTCAATAATATAACGATTTTACAAGAAATAGTGAAACTCAGCTGACCCAGGGTTATCTCAAAATCTTTAGAATAAGACTCAATTCTCGTATTCCGACCATTTAGTTTTAAGACCAGGGACTGTTTATCTCTCTATTCCAACTTACTTTTCTCTCTATTCTATTTCAACCAGTTCTATTGAAGATCCTAGCTTACGTATTAAAAGAATCTTGTTACAACATTACTATACGAATATTGTATAATCAATTTGTCCGCATCTCTGCTTAAAAGGGTTTGGAACCGAAATGTAGATAATTCTTACCAAAGGTTAAAACAAATCTTATTAGACGTAAATCTTTATCATATCAATACATAATGTGTTAAGTGTTAGCATAAAAGTACATTGAGAATCAAATGAGCTAGTTTAAATTTTTATTAATCACTTGTGCCTTTTAGATCACGTATTTAGTTGCTGATCCATATCAGTCCACTTCATTATCAGCCATATCATTCACCTGGATATAAGAAAATGGCTTCGACCGCCCTGTTATTAACAGGTCTGACTGTACAGACAGTCACAATATTTTTCATGCATTAAAACTAAACATTTAATTAATGATCAGTTGAGCCGAATTGGGTTTCATTCAGAGAAAACAATTTTGACTTTTGTGTCAATACTATAATATTAAGCAAAGAATTGAGTTTCAATTGACTCCGATAGCCTGTCCACGTGTGCTGGTGCTCGATATCGATGCCAATCCATTTGACAATTAAATTCTGAGATTGTTTAGTGAACAGAGACTTATAATAATGACATCCTTTCAGACATACATTGCCTGCGAATTGAATTTTCTCGCATTTCATATACAAAGCGCTTAAATCTGAAAGAGTTTGTCTCAAATCACGTAATAATAGTTTTATCTGATTTCTATCTTCTTTTGAATAAAAAATAAATCTGAACTCAAATACTTTATCGCCAGTAAACCCGTCCAAACCATTGGTAATTCCCTCAGCATTTGTGGCCAAAACAGTGAAACAGTTTATTGCTTTCATTTGTTTGGCTTTGGCTTCAGATTCAGTTGCATTGCATTCTTATAGTTATAGCAAAATTAATATTTAATTTTATAATAATTGTACTGTAATTACAAATAAAATATCATAATTACCCGGATTAATATATAAATAAATTAGTATTAATACTATTGATATAATTAAGACACAAATCATTGATAAAATTCTCATTTTTTTGAGAATTAATAAATAATTTTCTACATATGCTGTCACTAAAAATAAAGTAATAATTGGATTAAATTTTTATTTAAACCAGACCTGAAATTCATTTACTGTATTCGTGATAATTATACTATTGCTATAATTATTCCAGGTAAATATCAAGTAAAAATTATTTTTTAAAATAATAGGTTAAAAAACAAAAGCTTGTCATTTATCTAAATGTCATCATTAACTGTAAACTATCATAAATCTGATATTTATTTCATAATATTGTTGACAACATTTTTGTGAATTTTTATATAATTTTTTTTAAGTTAATAAAAAAAATCCAAATCAAAGTTAACTCAACATTTTTTATTCATATTTAGCAAATAGTAAACAATATTCAAATAACATGATAAGTGAGAAAAAAAAACTAAGAAAGGAAATAGTTTTGCATTAATTTTATTGATTTATTGGAATTTAGCGCTACTTTTAGAAGTTGTGAAACAATTATATCATTAAATATGAGTCATATTATATGACTATTAAATATAGGAAATAATTATTTAATAAACATTAAGATTAAAAACAGAAAATCTAAAGTACCAAAAAAATAGGATCTGTCTCAATTCCGGAATGCTTGTAAAAATTTTCAAAAAGCTTTGTAAACATTATTGAGAATCAGATGATCTGATTTGTGATTCAATCTCATAATAATGATAATCATTGTCTGCAGACATAGTCTTCTTTTGCGCTGAGTCTATGATATGAAGTATAGACTGGAGTTTCACTTCGTGAACATTATCCGGCAGAGAGTACTCGTACTCCTTATCCCCGTCGATCCAAATGACTATCAGATCCTGTGATAGGCTATTGAATATAGCCTTATAATGAGCGCAACCTTTAAGACATTTATCGCTTCCGAAATCAATTTTATCGCATTTACTGAACAACTGATTGAAATCGCTTAGCGTTTGATTCATATCCCGTATAATTGATTTGATTTCCATCTTATGGTCTCTCGATTTGAATTCTTTAGTCTTTGCGATCTTGTCTATACTCTTGATGACAAAACCGGCGTTTTTGGTCAGTACTACAAAACAGTCCAATGCATTGTTTTGCTTCACTTCTGCTTCCTTTGCATTGCATTCTCATAAAGAAAGTATAAAAATATTTATTTAAAACTATTGTTCAGTATATTAAGAAATTAAATATTAAAGTTACCCATCATATTGTCAATGACAATGACCATCAAAATAATTGATACACAGAATAAAATTCTCATTTTTGTGGCTTTTTATGGTAGGTTTGAAAATTATTTTTTGTAACTCTCACTCCAAAGTGTTTCACACATTATAAGCGAATAATTCAAATATATTTGAATGAATACAAAAAAATAAAATATAATTTTCGTGAGATATTACAAAATAGGAGTAATTTATTAGCAGTAAAAAACAGTATTAAGTATCCAGTTGCATTTATACATTTGAAAACTATTCCAAAATATTTAGCCTAAAATGTATAATAACTGCATTTTTGCATTCAGTCATTAATGCAATAGAAAAATGAAAATATTTCTAAAATTATTACTATTTAGTCATTGAATACAAAAATAATAAAATATTTTCCCCATCATTAGGAATAACAGGATTGAGCAAGATTCAATTAGTAATTGCTGTATAAAACTGTACACCTTGTTCAAAATATGTTTTTACTTATTTTATAAGCAAGTCAATTTTTTATTGGATGACGTGGATCGTCTATTATTGAATAAAAAGCATAGAGGTAATCGTGCTCAATCATAAAGTTACTTTTTAAGCAATGTCGATTCTAAAAATAGCCAGGCAGTTTTATTAAATATTATTTATACTGTAAGAGTACATCTTTTAAACTGTTTTATTTCAATTCAAGAGCAAGGTTACATTTGGATGTTTATGTATTTTTTTTAGAAAATTAATATAATTTTTCAGAAATTATTTCAAACAGTTTAACAAAACTGTGTAATAATTGTTGAATAAAATGCGATTAAATGTAACGAAAATTATTATTATTTTTAAGAAATATATGAATTCATAAACGAAAACATTTTATGAAATTATTCATTGATTTGTTGATTACACGACTCGTAATCAATGATAGATTCTATCCATGTTTGGAATATCCTCCTCCACCACCACCTCCACCACCACCACCTTTGCCTCCAAGTCCAAGGCCGCCTCCTAAACCACCACCCAAACCAATTCCACCACCAATTCCACCACCAAATCCGCCACCACCACCACCACCCAGACCTCCAGCACCCAAGCCTTGTCCTTGAGCAACAATAGTCTGCACGTTCTCGAACACAGGTCTGATCTCTTGGACGACATTCCTCTGCGGAATGACTATTTCGCGGACCTCTTGCAGTATGGGTCGGGTCACCTGATGGAACAGTCGGTGCGCTTCGTCTACTGACTGTGATTGCTGATTGCTGCCGCCCTGACCCAGATGTTGCTGACTGGTCTGCAGTGCACTCGAACGGGACAGGAAGTTAAGCATCACTGGCTGTTCACTCGTGTCTATGTCCAAAATCGTGGGTGCGCCAACGCCTAAACTACTCGGCACAGGTACCACTTGGAAATTCCTTGTACTGATTACAGCACCGGTGACACGTCCACCACCACCACCTCCAAGTCCTCCTCCAAGTCCAATACCGCCACCACCCCAACCACCTCCACCACCACCCCAACCAGCGCCTCCTCCATAACCACCGCCACTCGCATAGCAATGGACAGCAAAAAGTGCGACAATTAATACCTGTATTGGAAGTAATTGAACGAAAAATAGTTGAATTGAATAAACTTAAAGTTTTAGCTTACCTTGAACATTTTAAAATTGAAATTGAATTTGAATTTGAATTGAACACTTTAAATCTAGAGTCAAATTATCAGATTGAGAGCTGAATTGCTGAATGATCTCAACCATCAAATGTCTTCCCCTTTTATACCAAAGAAAATGCGGAAAAATATTTAAAATTTTGTTTCAAAATTAAGTTCATTTAGAGTTAAGAAAAACAATCAAAAAAATAATAATATAGAGTGAAAATAAAAGCAATGAAAGTGATCCACATATTTGTCTATTAGTCACTCGATTAAGACAAGTCGTTATATTTTATGCGGTTATCACATAATATATGCAAAAATGTGTTTTATGACAATTTCTTTTTGTTTTTACTCAAAAATTCAAATGTTTTATAGAATTCTATAATTTATTGTCAAAATTATAGTCAGACTGAGAGATAACATCAATTATTAAGGTTAATAAAGTGCAAAAAGTAGGCTCAATGACACCAATCTAAACATGGTCCTAGTCCAGGACGAGCCCAGTCGTGGGAAATACCTTGCTAAATGTTTACTCGAAATTATTGTTCATTATATTCGAAAAATAATATGAAAGGCTATTTATATAATAGAATCTATTGAAGCAAGTTTATTTTTATGTTAGATTCCTCGTAGTTTCAAACAATAATATTTATCTTATTTATCTCAGTGTGCGATATGTTCTTGCTTGTTTTTATTCCGGAATTTTGATAAATATTTATAGATTTTATTTTTTAATAAATAGCTTTCTGTTTGAGAGCCAATTCATTTAACTTCTATACAAATCATATATTTATTTATTTAAATACAAAATATATATATAAATACACGAAAATTGCTTTCGCATACAGTTATTGACTGCAATTGACGTAAAATAAATAAATAGATCCCAAAAGTGTTACATCTCTTCCTACACTCAAAACCTTTTCGCACAAAATATTATAAAATATGCATAAAAATCAGCATAAGTTATATAAACTCGTAACTAATAAAAAGGATAGCCTGTGTCAATTTATGTTAACCGATAATTAATTAATTCGTTGAAAACTAACCATTTCTTACTCAAACATATTCTGAACACAAATACAGAATTAGTTACACAATTGAAAGCAAACTATTCAACAGTAAAAGTGATTTTTTCTTCAAAAAAAAAGAAATATTAAAAATAAATTCTAATTTTAAAAAAGTTTTTCAAAAAAAATGAATAAAAATTTCATAAAAATAATTTTAATATTAGTGTTCACTCTGTTTGTATTAGTGGGCCTATCTATCATCAATGCAATCAAGCTGAAGCATCAACATGAGACCTGGATGCTAATTATTAAATGCATTAATGCGTTTGCATTCATCTCCTTCTGTGGTATTTCATTGATTATAAGCTTTTATTCGTTCAAAATACTGATGAAAACCCAGAAATACGGCGATCGATGTCTTATTGATGTTATGGTTATATTTGTTTCGCTCATCACTGCTATTGTATTCGCATTTATCACATATTTAATGCATAATCTGTATAATCTGCATAATGCAACTCTGGTTGATCCAAAAGTGTCCAGTCACACTATGAAATATTATACTGTATCACCAGTATCCACATTAATCTGGTTACTCATTATATTCTGTCTAATAATAACCGTCTGTTCAGTCTTTATAATGATTACAGCACTCGTTAATTGTTGTTATACTAGCTTTCAGTATATTTTCAATTATTAATCACATTCTTATCTGTAACTAAATTGCTCTGATTAAGTTTGACTTTATTTGATAAATAAATAATAAATGTTAATTAACCTTGTTTTATTCATGTTTAAGAATGTACTACCGTAATTATTGAATAGCACCAAGACAAAAAAAATAGTTTAATTTATTCTTATATTCTGTTAATTTGAAAATTGAATAAAATAAATAATATTCGCAAACCATCTCTGCATTCATTATTTGTGTTGACGTTCGATATTTGAGGCTTAACTGATCAAGTACATAAGTACAGCAAAGATAGGCAATGGGTCTGACGACGGGGGGGGGGGGGGGAAGCCAAAAATTTTGGACAAAATCAAGGGAGTACAAAATCCCTAAAAAACACGCTTTTCCCTGAAAAACCCTGCTTGTTCACTGTCCTTGAGCCTCGGCAAAATCACAGGGGGTTATCCCGCTGTACCCCCACCCCCAATTGCCTATCACTGTAAGTACAATAGAAAATAAAATATTGCACACTGCTGACTTATCTTTGAAATATAAGCAGAATTCTATTGAAAATATTCTGACACACTTTTTAGTTCTCAAGTATTTTATATCCTTGAACATTAAACAGTTATCGGAGAATCCGAAATCAATATCCGTATTGTTTTGTATTTAAAACAAAAAAAATATTCTTTAAATAATATTTTATTTTAATTTTTTTCTTACAATAATTCTAACATTGAATACAATTGTTTAGAAATAAAAATGAAATTAATATTTGTTTGTCTTTTAGTATTGCTATCAATCAATGCTTTAGTGACGGCCTGTATAGTGGACGACGAGTGCGATGCCGGCCACTGCTGTGCTTACACTCCCAATGGCAGCACAATGTGCCTTAAGTACCACGATTTGGACGAGTCATGCTTTTTCACTCATAAGACTCCGGTTAGATTTTAGATTTTCTATTTCATTGTCTCTCATAAACTAAATCTAATTGTAATTCTCTTTATTAACAACAAAGAGCTGCGGCTGTAAACCAGGTCTTAAATGCGTACGGATTAGAGACCAAGGCTATTGTCGTTAATTGAATGGAAACCATATGTCAATTGTTTGCTTCGATTGTAATAAATATAAATCTATTTAAGCCGAAATAAAATCTATTAAATCAGCCTCACACCATTTGCAAGTTTTTTCATTCTGGCTAATTTTAAATTATGACTCCCGGCAGCAATTCTTGTCAATCTGTGCCATATTTTTATTATCTTTTGACAAAAAGTTTCCCAAAGAGTGTTTTATGAATGCTGTAAATTAAAAGTACCCGTACACATAATATAGGGATGACCAAGCTCTTCAAACCTAGGGGTATAAAGGAGGATAAATGGCGACATTCCCCCAAAATTGATGGGGGTACCTAAACTCTAACCGATTTTGCCAACCCAGGGGTAGGTGTCAAAAATACCTTGGGAAAAATCGCTTCAACATGACCATAGCTGGGGGAATTTTGGCAATACCTCCCTGGCTATCCTTACCATTATCTGATTGGGTAATTTTCCTTTTCCACAATTATAGTTATAAATTACAATAACTCCATTCGTATAATAAAAATAATACAGTTTCAATATTGTCTTGGTTCTTTCATTTTCATATTAATATTGTTTGAAAAATAGATTAAATTTTTTTATATACTTTTGATTTAAAAAATAGTTTTCTTTTAAATTGGATTTCAGTTTCAGTTCATTTTTTCTATCCTTTTGTTTGTTAATCAAATATTAGTCAAATGAATGTCCGGGATGATTTATGACTATTGCAATGTGCAGGTGCAGTTTACTGATTAGAATAGGATTAATATAATCAGATCAAATAAATTATATTCATTTTGAGTTTTATATAAAAATGTGAATCAATTTTAGTTTCAAATCAGAGTTGACTTCGATTTAGTTCTATTCAAATAATATAACGACTGTTAGAATCAAAACCAGAAACAAAATATGAAATTCTTAATCCTATTCGCAATTATCGGTATTTCACTGTTTGTCTCAACCAATGGTTGCCAACAGAGTAGTGAATGTGCACTAAATGAATGCTGTAATCAGAATAAGTGTACAAAATATGTTCATTTGGGAGAGTCTTGCTTTCAATTGCACGGAAAGCCGGTTTGTATTGAAGAATAATTTTATAGAAATTATTATTAAATTAAATATTTATAATCTGTTCAGTACTGCGGATGTACTCCAGGACTAAAATGCGCTGAGATCCGGGACCAGTATACACATATTATTGGCTATCGTTGCGAACAACCATAAAAAATATCTTGCTCATTGTACCTTGCTCTTTTAATTAAAATATTTAATTAAAGCAATAATTTGTTATTAAAATTATAAAATAAAATAAAAATTATATTATATTTCAATTTTTATGATTATTTTCGCACTGTATCTGATCTGTGTATAATCGGTGACATTTTTCTTTTGCACTCAATTAACGTATAATTTACTGCAAATATTAATACAATTGAAGAGCAGTTATGGGCACAAATTTCTTGACCGACACTGGTATGCAAGGGTTGGGATTAGCCTCCCAAAAGAAACAAAAAATTCTGTCCAGTCCCTTTTTAAACTTCATAAATACAAAAAAGCACTGATATTTTGCCCAGTATATAATAATAGAAGTAGTCTATTCTTACAAAAGGGAGTTAACATGTACTTGACATATTAATAAATTTACTCGACGTAACATTGATTGATTCTGGAACAATCCAGTGATTTTTTTGTATCTATGAAATTTAGTGATAATAAGTCAAAACTCATTAAAAATTATTATTAATTCTATTTTTTTCTTCTTTTAGTTTCTGTTATCTCTATTAAAATGAATATTAATTTATATGAAGTAAAGCCAGAATTAAAATTAACCTGGACACTGCTGCAACTTCAATAGTCTTATCATTTTAGGAAATTACACTATAAACTCATTTTATAAACAATTAATGCGCTTATACTTCCTTGAGCAACATAATTAAATATGCATGATTCAAATCTTAATTTTTATTCATGTTTGGTCATTTTTAACCAATCATTTGCATCAGAGTTATACGACCGTGAGCATATATGAGCTTTTATGTTCGAGCTTGCTTATTAATCCAGTTGCTGTTTAATGAAAACATACTTGAGCATGAATTTAAAACTTGAAGTTTATGCAGGTTTAAAAAAATTCACTTTTATTGTAAGTGTGATATTAATTGAATATTGATTAGCTTTGTCTTAGCAAAAGTGATCCGAATGTGTATAGTAGTCTGGTGCCAACAATAGCAAGCAAAGTGGGAAAAACACATAAGTTTTGATCACATGAATTGAAACCTTTTGTCTCGAATATCGCTTGAATATTGTGAGCCTATCATAAAAATCAGAGATGCCGAAATAATTTTTAATGTTTAAAATACACTCTATGCATGTAAACCCTCCCTATCCCTGTTATAATTAATTACCTGAATCACTGCTTTAGTGTCAATCAAGTCATAAAACTCTGTGAATGTTTGACTCACTATATGACTCACATGAATCATAACTTAGAATATTCTGTAAATCTGATGCAATCATATGCACAGAATCTTTATATAAGGCCACTCACACGCAGAATAAAGTAGAACTTGTTTTACTGCTGAACAGAATAGTCTTATATTTTATTGTATTTCATATTTCAAACTGTATTTCAATATAAAAAGAATTTTTAATAAATAAAGAATAAATTATTGTTTTCGCGAACTCTGTTTTACGTTTATTTTGGCTAAAGAGAAGAGTGAGCCGAAGACCAGGCTTACAATTGGCGTCTCAAGCGACAGGATTGGCCTTACATCTCGGTCTTGGTTCGAGAATTGGCCAGAAATCGGCATAACATCTAAATCTTGGTTCGGGAATCGGTCAGAAAACGGCGACAATTTATGGTAATGCATCTAAACAACAACCATTCACATCTGAACTCAACATCAATCAGCAAGTTATAATTGTCGTATGCTTGTTCTAGATTTAATTTAATTTATTTTATTTATCAATTGATTGAATATAAATTTTTTAGATTACTTTAAAGTATACTGATCATTAAATGTTTTTCTTAACTTATGATATTATTTTGAGGTTTGCTTTACTAATCAATAGAACTGAATGAATAGCTGATTATTTTCTTTTAATTGTCATTCTTAAGAAGTGAATTCAAACATAAAGTCATACTAATATTAAAAGCAGTTGTAGTGGCATATAATAAGTTTGAATGAGTAAAGTTAGCAAAAATTGTTATTCCTAGCTAATAAACTGATAGTTTATAATCAATATACTATATGTATTAATGAATGTATTGTTACAGTACTGTAGCAAAAGTTTTGTGTCAACATTCTCTGGTCATTATATCCGGCCTTTAACGTATTAAGTTATGAATCGCTATCTATTAATATTTTAAGCATTATAAATCATTGAAATTACATCTCTATTATGGCTCATGGTCAAATAATTATATCGGC
Source organism: Eueremaeus valkanovi (assembly GCA_034693305.1). Lineage (NCBI taxonomy): Eukaryota > Metazoa > Arthropoda > Arachnida > Sarcoptiformes > Eremaeidae > Eueremaeus > Eueremaeus valkanovi. The sequence continues at coordinate 2,266 of JAQIWA010002655.1, read as the reverse complement.
AGCAGATTTCAGTCATATGATTTCTGATTGTCTGTGTGCTGCCTTAAATACCAGTCATAATTTAAATATAGCCCAATATAATGGTGAAATAAGCTATAGAGCTCACTCATTTTTAGAAGATTTTGATGATCTTGGTAAGTCTAAGCAATGGTCAGATATTCAGAAATTTGATAGATTTAGTCTATATTTGACTGATAATGCTAAAGAATGGTACAGGTTAATCTATAAATGCCCAAACCCTCCCGGTAATTGGGCAGAATTAAGAGCTTCTTTCCGAGATCACTTTCTGCCAAAAGATAGGCTTAATTATTACAGGGAACAACTAGTCAAAAGAAAGCAAGTTGAAAATGAGCCCGTGGCAAATTATATTGTCAGTAAAAAGCTGTTATGCTATGATTTTAAACCAAATATTACGGATAATGAAATAGCCTCATATGTATTCGAAGATTTGTTACCTGTGATAAAAAAAGAATTGATAATCAAAGGATATGCTGACCTAGATGATCTGACAGCAAAGGCTGAAGTAATTGAGAGAGGTATAAAACTTCATGACAAGAAAAATCCTAATTCTATTTCAATGGATGATGAAAGTCAATATGATTCAGTAATCGAGCGAATTAATAGTATTAGTAATAGCCTTGATAAACAAAATGAATTTGATGTCAATAATTTTAATGATAATTGTGAGCTAAATTCCGGTAATGGTTATGAATTTGAACAGCCTGTTAAATTTTATAGTGATGAGTATGATTGCTATGATTATGGGAATGAATACAATGATGAATGCGATAACTTTTATGATTTAGATCAGATTAGTATAAATAGCTGCACATTTGTCAATCCTAATTTCAACCATTTTCAAACAGATTTGGAAAATAATTCATTTGTAAACATTGAAAGCACTTATGGAATTGAATCAGAAATCCAACCCAAATATGATGAATTAACTCATGTGAATGAACAGAATGTCTTCGATTCAGAAGTGATTTACCCGAAAGATTGCTGTTTAGATTGTGAAAAATCTGGATCATTTGTACAATTCTGTCCTCATAAGAAGTTAGATCCTTTCCATTTGTCGAATAGGCCTAAAACTCAAAGAATTATGCAAGTCAACCTTGCACATTTCGGTGTCTCAAAACTCATATTTGCTGAAGAACCTAAAATATTGATTAAACCCGGTCAATTTGATCCTAATGCTGATCTGAAAATTACTGAAAGTATAGAGAATAGTGAACCAAAGTCAACGACTGAATATGATCTACATATTAATGAATCAGATTTGGACAAATATTCTGGCTTTAGTAATGTTGATTATGTAAATATAAGCATTAATTTATCAAAAACACTCTTGGCTATATTCTTTACCTTACTTTCTATATTCATAAGTTGCTATGCTAACAGTCTAGAATATAGCATGCTAACATTATTCTTACTAACATATTCAAGCTTTAGGAGTTTAAAGTTAATTATATTTGCCATGATACAATTTATGATCCAGTTCAGTTATGCATTAGTAATGAATAAATCTCTAATCATTTATATGTATTTGACCATGATTATAATTATACAATTTTTGTTGTCAGTCCAAAATAACTTTGAGAAAGTTGTGATGTTAACATATTTTATATGCTTAATCAAAATATTAAAATGTAACAAGATAATTTTTAATTTGATAAGCATTAATTGGAAAATCAGAAAAAAATATGTTTGGGCATTAATAACTAGTGATGAGCAAAATTAACTTAATTAGAAAATCGTGAACATAATTTTGGCCAACACTAGTTTGTGTGCAATCAATGCATATATGCTGTGACAGAACTGACGAGTAGAGTATTGATGACATGAGAATATTATTAATCAAGTGTTGATAAACATTAAGAATATGAGTGTATCTTAAGTGAATTGAACGAATGGTGATGACAAATCACTTATATCTTGAACATATTTCAAGTTCTCTAAAAGACACTTAGTTTTCACTGATAATAGCGATTATATGGACTGATATAATATTTGATATATAAAAAATATATTGAATAAATGACAATTCTATATCAAAAATTTGTTGATTTCTATTACAAGTATTGAAGAATAAGAATTAAATTATGTTGTTTAAATCAAAATGAAATTAATTAATGTGTAAATCATAATTGAAAATAAAAATTTAGAATAATGTGAATGAATTGTGAATTTTGAAATATTAATATTGATAAAAATATGGAATTAATGATAAGTAATAAAAATTAAAAAGTTTAAATTAAGTGTGCAC
>JAQIWA010002654.1:0-12676 GCA_034693305.1 Eueremaeus valkanovi | reverse complement strand
ACTCAGATTCGCTAAACCAGAACCGATTGGAAAACCCAGTAATGTATGCAATGTCTGAAATGTGTTAATGATTTCGAATAAATATTTTAATTATTTAATAATTATTTTTAAATAAGAATATAATCGATGCGACAGAAGTGGGAAATGCATGCATTCAGAATAGATCTGCTGGTGCTATTATAGATATAGAGCTAGGTGAACTAAAACAAAGCGAAGACTGTTTGGTATTAAACATATGGTCCACACAATTGAAAACTAAAAGCTCACCCAAACTGAAACCTGTTATGTTCTGGATACATGGCGGGGGGTATTCTCTCGGCTCCATATTTGAACCCATATATAACGGAAGTGTTTTGGCTAAACTTACCTTTTGATGACAAAATCCAGACTAATTTTTTTCGATAGCTCTTGACCCAGGAAGGTTCCATACCCAAGCTTTTTCAAAAGTCACCACCGATTTTTTAATTAATCGATTTTGAAATTTTCGATTTTTCATACAAATATGTATTAGTGACGGGATATGTACTAGTAGTTTTTGAGGTTTTTCACAATTATCCAACTTAACCTACCAAACCCAACCTAACCTAACCTAACCTAACCTAACCTAACCTAAACTAACCCAACTTAACCTATCATTACCTAACCTAACCTAACCACACCAAATGATCACATATCTAGCTCGCTACGCTCGCGTGCCTCGCACCTAACCTAAATTAACACAACCAAACCTAAACTATGTATAGAGAAATCTTACTTCAGAAACTACTAGTACATATCCCGTCACTAATACATATTTGTATGTAAAATTGAAAATTTCAAAATCGATTAATTAAAAAATCGGTGATGACTTTTGAAAAAGCTTGGGTATGGAACCTTCCTGGGTCATGAGCTATCGAAAAAAATCAGTCTGGATTTTGTCATCAAAAGGTAAGTTTAGCCGAGCACAGTTTTTATTATAGGAGTAAATGTTATAATATTCACATTTTTCCGATAATTCTGTCAATCATTCAATTCTATTCAGAAGTGTTAAACATATTCTTAAGACTAAATATTTTGCTTCAAATCATTGATTATTTGTTTGACTTTCTCTAAAGTCTCGTCTTTTTTGATAAAACAAAATCGGATCAGATTTTCGGCCAAATGTTTGTGTTCTGTCGAATAGAAAGCACTCGTAGGTATGGACTGAAGATTTTTATTCTTTAGCAGCCATTTAGCAAACTTATAGTCTTTAGACCCGGATTCAGACGACAGGTCCACTCTATCGGCCAGTTTGGAGAAGTCAGCGATCATGAAATACCCGCCCTCTGGAAGGGTTGGGCTCAGGTCTGCAGAGGACAGGAGGTCATACATGAAATCGCGCTTTGATTGCAAAGTATCGGCCAATTGTCGCCAATAAGAGTCGGGAGTATTCAGTCTTTGCAATTCGGTCTCAAATCCTACGGCCAGTGCCTCCTGAATGGGCGCAGCATTTGATCCAACGTTGTTTTGATGCATCAGATGCAAGGGCTCGACCAGATGTTGCGGCCCGTAAGCCCAGCCACACTTCCACCCGGTCACACTGAATGTTTTGCCGGCACTGCCTATCGTCAAAGTCCTGTCCCACATGTCTGGCAGCGAACACATCCTCAAGTGTTGGCTTCCGGTGTAAGCAATCCATTCGTAGACCTCATCCATGACTGCAATGCAATCGTATTTCTTACACAAACCGCCGATTAGTTCCAGTTCTGGTTTGGAGTAAATCTGTTCGCAAATCGTTATTTAAAAACTTGACCTCTGAACCATTGGATGCATACCTTTCCCAATGGATTGTTAGGTGTGTTAACGACAATGAACTTTGTTTTCGAACTGAACTTCGATTCGAGTTCTTTCGGATCCAAAGCCCAATCACTGCTCGTCAGAGCTCTGCCGACCACTTGTTTCGGACGCAACGGTACGAACACAGGTATACCACCGGCTATTCGGGTCATTGGTTCGTAACAATCAAAGAAGGGCTCAATTATTATGACTTCATCTCCCGGATCGACAAATGCCATAAACGTGCAGAAGAGCGCCTCATAAGCACCGGTAGTGATCAGGATTTGGTTTAGCGGATCAATTGGGCGACAGATTAGTCGAGAGTAGAGTTCGCTTAAGGCGTTCACAAGTCTTGGGTGACCCGAGTCTCGGGTGTATTGGTTGAGCAGAACATTATCTGTATTGAGCACCGCATCGGACAGTGCTTTACATACGTGATTGGGTGCAGCGAAGTCAGGGAACCCTTGGCCTAAATTGACGGTCGGATTGTAAGCCTTTGCCAATTGACTGAATTCTACCCAAACATTCTGTCCAATGGTTTTCAGTCGATTTGCTCTTATATTAGTATTTGATGTCATTATTAACTGTTATTATAATTATAACAAACAATTCAAACATTAATTCAAATAAAGACTAAATTTTAATTCAATACAAAATATTTGATTCACAACTAATTTAATGATCACTCAAACGAATCAAATCTAATCTATTAACTAATTAAATATTTGCCTCGGATTGAAAATACAATTATTCGATATTATGAATAAAATTCACAATTTTGGACCAGTGCCCATTTCTTAAAGAGATATGTGCAAGCATGAAAATATTAACTAATAATTTATACAAGCAACAAATTGCCCCAGCATAAGTTCCTTGTCCAATTTCTTCAGGGGATAATTTAAAATATTTAATTCAAGTGTTATTCGCTCTTGATAATTCTAATCTTCAATATACTCTACGTAGAACTGCAAACTGGCAAACAGAGCTAATAGAGCTAATAGAGCTTGATCATATTGTGACGAATGAAAGGGAGACTACTGAATGATATGGTCTTATGGTAAGGAAAGCATTAATATTTATTCGACGATAACTTACAGAGAATTAACTTACAGAGAAAGCAGAATTCTTATCAGATTTTCAATAATCAGCTTAAATGGAAAAAGTTTTCAAAACTGACGAGGGGTGTACTCACAAAAGAAGATCATTCAATGCGTAACGTAATTTATGAACGACACACGTGTGTCGAGTGATTTCGCTCTTTAAAGTACAATAAAAATAAAAAGTAAATAAATCTTACGTTTGTTTCAGAAGATTAAGAAAAAAAATTTAGATTTAATTAATTGAAACAATAATTGAAAAATATATTAATTTAGAGAAAAAATAAACGAATTAAATGTTAATAATTAATAGAGAAACTGAAGAATCGGTTCATAAGCTGTAATAGCGATGGAAATGTTGAGAAGTGAAGTGAAGTTACTGTTACTGCGAAACAAACAGTTAGAAAATGAAAATCTTTTACTAAAACAAAATGAATTGAAATTAAATGAAAGTATTTTTAAAGAAAAACATTTGAATAGAGTGTTGGAAAACATTAAATTAGCACAAAATGAGTACATCTCTAAACTCAATCAATTGCTTATTGAACTGACACAAGAAAATGGTAACGAAAACAGTTATAACACTATTCAGACGGATATTAATAATTGTATCCAAATATGTAAACAATTGCAAAATGAATACGAGTTTAGCAAACAGTCGATCAATGCTCAGCTAAATCACCAAAAGGTTTGTCCAATCATTCAATCAATCAATTCATTCAATCATTTGTTTTCACTTTTCTTTTCCTCTTTTTTTCTCATTATTTCTGCTTTTTTTTCTGAAATCGATTTTTTCTTTAATTGTTTTTTGTTTTGCTTTTTAGCTTTATTTTCGTTTTCGTCTTTTAATTGATTTGTTTTCAGTTTTTTTTAGTATTTCTATTATTTTCCCTCAATTTTTGTCCAATTATTTTGTTTTTTCGTCTTATCTTTAAATTATTTTTCGATATTTTTCTTAAAGTTTGAAAACTTTCCAAAAGATTAGTTTTTGTTCATTTGTGTCCATTTCCGGACAGTCTATCCAATAGTGTTTTGTGGGCTATAATGAATGGGATGACCAGGGCTTTCATATACCTAATTAGGGCTTAACCAGAGATGCCGAGTGTTCTTATGCCAGAATACTTGACTCATACGTCACTTATGGCTTCAAAATATTTAGTTGTTTTCCGATGAGTTCGACCCAACCCCTGGGCTGGAGACAAAAACGGTCGGAATCAGACATCGTTTGACCTCCAAATAAAAGGTCAAAACTATGAGTTGTGTCGACTTCTCGGTCGGACTAACTTTCCATATGTTTGACCCACTTCTTGATCCAAAACTATATTTGAGCCTATGGTCCATAATTGTCATTCATTATTGATTACACTCTTGACTGTGCTCTGGGAAGCAATTTATATGAGACCACAATATGTTGCTTACCCTGTATTTTACCCCCCGTTCTGGCCATCCCTGCAGTTATGCGTTGACTGCATATAATTTATTGATTTTTATGTGTTTTATAACCATTTTATTCAAACAATTGATTAGTCATTATTGGAAAGCAATGAGAGTTTGGAGACAACACCTGAAGAGTCAGCTGAGCCTAACGTCGATGAGTCAGACAATGAAGACTTTGGCGACGACTTTGAGTTCGAGTTCGACGACGAAGACAATGAAGACGAAGAAGAAGAGGAACCGGCAATGCCTGAGCTCGACCTCATAGGCGCTCAAGACTTAGAGAACAACGGGGGCGGAGAGGAGGAGGAGGAAGACGACGACGACCCCAATGGCGCGGGAGAACAGTATTTGGACCGAAATGACAAAGAGTTCGTTCCGAAGAGGACTCTATCGAAAAGCGCCCGAAAGTCGTTCGTCAGCTCTAATGCCCAGAGAATAGCATTGAGTCCTAAACGCAAGAAATCGGAGAAAAAAAGTTTAAATATTAATAATATTTCGGTTTTTATTGAATTCAATGCAATATTAATAAACATTTTCGATAAATAGGTTTAAAGACGTCCCAGAAGTTTGGCGACAAATTCCGGTGCAATTGGGAGGACTGTTGCTTCATATCCAGCTATAAGCAGAACGTGGAACGACACTACAGAGTACATACAGGTCTGACTCAACTCATGGCTCAATTAGTTTTGGTTTAATTGAATTCAATAATTAATTTGAGCCGAACTCAATCAATAGGTGAGCGTCCCTTCAAATGCCAGTTCAAAGGGTGCGGATTCAGTGCCTCCCAGGCCGGCAATCTAAAGGTGCACCAGCAACGGCACGGACACCACACGCCTAATGCACATAAGATTAGAGTGAAATCGACACACAATGCCGTTAAGGCCACTCCCGTTAAGGCCTCTCCCGTTAAGGGCTCACCAGTCAAGACATCGCCCGGAAAGGCCTCTCCCGTCAAAACTGCGAAATAAATTGATTGCTTTTTCCTCCCTTTCCATCGATTTATCGATAAATCAATGATTCGATTAAAATAATATTTAATTACATTATTATTATATTAATTATGAATTAATTATATTATTTTCAATGAAATAATTATATCTTTTTATTGGAAACAAAAATTATATTAAATATTATAGAAATTAATTACAATTAAAATTCAATCCATTTTTCATACATTTATTTAGACACTGATTGAAAAGTTTTTCAAACTTTTCGTTTATTTTTCGAGTTTTTTCTTCAATGAATTGTGTTTTTGTTTTTGTATCAATAAATAGATTTATATTAAATAAAATAAAATAATTTAAATAAAAAAACAGTTTTTCTTATATTTACTTAATTTATAAGATTTTGTAAAATTGAGCTCAGATTTCAATGACATCCGTTGACCAGTGATTTGTTGACACATTTCTGTGCCTTTTCATCGTAAGCCTCATCTTTGGCACAGTTGAGCTGTTCGTCTGAGAATATGCCCGGGAACATCTGTGTGCACCTGTGGTAGATGCTGCAGTCATGTGGGTCTCTAACGGTGCCCTCAGCATGGCAGACTTTGTGCGGATCGGCAGTTACCGGGGCCGATGTAGTTGTGGACGGGGCCGGTGGAAGTGTCCTCCCTTTGACGTCCTCTTTGTTCAGACCCTTATTGATGGCCTTAAGTAACGGATATTTCTCTCCACACAAACCCCGGAAGTCTTCGTTGGCCAAGGCTTGGACGACAACACCTCCGTATCCCTCAGTCGTTACATTCTGTGCCTTTTCTTCACATGTTTTTGCATCTTCAAAAGACACCCAGGTATCTTTACTGACTGCATAAACAGCTCCGTGTGCACTGTCTCTGTGTACTGTCCAACTCGAAGCGCTTTCTTTCAATTGAGTGCAAACCTAATCAATCGAATCAAATGTTTGTTTCATTGAATTTCTATTTATTTTCAATAATTTCCCCAAACTTTATATTCACCTCATTATAGCTGAGCTTTCCTTCTGCCTGACTCCAAGGTCCTTGTCTTCCCGGTCCAGTTGCCTTTGCTCCGGGTTTGTCTGAGGTAGGATTCTGGAGGATCCAGGTGTGGGCGAAGAACGGTATTGTCATCTGCGGCGCAAAAGTAATAAAACATCTTTAATGATAAAGTTTTGAACGCTTTTAGGTTTGATCTGAATTACCAAAAGTTTATGCATAGTTGCGCCGGCTCGGGCCCATTCCCTCAGGGTTTGAACCTAAAAGATGACCACGTTCATAATTTAGATTTATGTCATTATATACTTTCAAATACACAAAATATGACCCAAATATTGGATTTTGAATTTAACCGACTCATTGGCTTTGAGTTCTTTTAAAATCCCTGTGCCCTTCATTCAGGCCCGGGTCATGTTTGATGCAATACAAATTCAATTAAAAATGAATTTCTTTCAACTCACCTGCCAATCAATGGGAGCTTCATAGCCGACCTCCTTTTCCCACGAGCCGTGCAGGTCATAGGTTTGAACAGTAATGAAGTCGACATAACTGTGCGAAAGCAATAATCGATTAAATAAAAGGTTTTTCATTTGTTTTCGTCTATCACTCACTCATCGACTTTCTTGACATCGAAATTGATGGCCCGGGCGGCTACTGTAATACCCAGAGTATATTTGCCATTGAATTCCGAGTGAAGGGCTTTCAATAATTCAACAAAATTGCCGAAGTCTGTACTGGACCAGGATGCTTGTGACCAATCGAGGGTAACGCCATCGAAGCCGAATTTAGTTAAGAATGATTTGACACTATTCACGAAATTGGATCGACTGGACTGGGAATAGGCCATCGAAGCAAAGTTGGCGGACAGAGACCAACCACCGATGGCTATCAACGCTCTGCCTTTGCCCTTCTTGTTAGCAAAGTTTGACAAATCGTCTGAAAGACAAATAATATTCAATATTAATGTAAAAAATTATTAGTAATCAGTTTCGGTATTAATAGTTTGTATTATAATTTTAGGCAATATGTGTCTCATCTGAGGGACAATCGACTGAAGAGTTCAATCGATTCAAATCGATAGAAATCGGTGTCAATTGAATGCAACATAATTTGTATAATTGAGATAAAAATGAGTAAAACTCACTCTTTTGAACCATAAGCCAGTCGTCAGGAATACTGACTTCATTGGATGAGGTTATACCCATATAGGAATAGACAATATCAGTGCAGAGCGAACTGTCCACATCATCGACAGTCATCTTTCCGTTGCCATTACGCCAAACGACTATTCGGTTGAAAATTTCAAACATTAATATTTGCAGTGATTTTATGATTATGTATATGACTTACACCACGACTCGTAATAACAGACGACTCTCGGGTTTAGGACACAATTTATTTGTCCGAAGCATATGAATACTAAAGAGAATATCAAACAATTTCTTATCATTTTTGCTATAATTGTCGAAAATATAAAATAAATGAGAATTCTATTCAATGTTAATTCAAATTATATTTTGTTTGCAATGAATTTACTGCAAATGAATCCCAAGTTTTATATAATTTTTCAAATCCTGGAACTAATCTAGAGTTCAATGTTTATACACCAGATTTTCATGAGAAGGTTAGATTAATTAATCCAATTTTTCAATTTCCTTGAATTCTATCGATTCTTGTGTAGTGAAGTGCAGAAAATTATATTATAGTAAACATATTTTTTGTGATAATAACTACAGTATCAGACAATAAGTACTTTAAGACACTTCAGAACTTTTAACAATGAATTCTAATTCTGATTAACAAATGTTTTTTCGATTTCTCGAAAATCCTTACATTATTTGAATTCTTATAATTGAATGCAGTATTCAATCGGTTTATTACTGATAGACATTACACATACTGTATCAGAGTTTGACTCCCAGTCAAGTTAATGAAGTTCAGGAATAATTTACTTTTTTGCATAATGTCACAAAACATCAGATATGTATGCTTGACTATAACTTATCAAGGTATTCCACGAATAGCCTGTCGTTCTGATGATTAACTTATAGCTAAATAATTGTAAGCGTAGTTCAAATGATAAGTGAAATGAAGACAAAAGTCTTTGTTTTCTAATTGCCTTAACATTTGATAATTGCTTTAATACATATCAATAATGAGGATTATAATAACTAATGCACTCTAAATATTGTCAAGGATATATCATAGTGTACAATGTACATTGATTGAATGCGTTCATAAATACCGGTATTTCCTATTTTAATCAAAGTTAGAATTAAATAATTATTAAGTGACGGCGAATATCAAACATTTGAATAACTAAAGCCAAAACCTTTTCTAATAATTTCATCAAAAAAACCTTTTAAAGATGTACCGGGTAAGCTATAAGTTAACAAAATCAAAACAACACAATTGATATGTCCTTGATCAATGCATATTTCTGGCCATTTCATTTTGTTTAGCCGGAAATCCTGATTGCCGTCTGTTTACAAAAGCCAAAGTATGTATGAGTCTGCCCATTACCTGGGGCTGATTCAAGATAATTCTGAAATTGAGATTTTAAAGTAAAAAGAACATAATAACAGTAACTTATATTTACAAGGTCATTTATAACGTCACCTTTTTGTATATCCATTGACTAAAGAATATTTATCTAACCGGAAAAAATGTGCTGAGCATTTGCTTGAGCTTAAAATAACCCGAACCTATTGAATGCAATGCAATGCAAACAAACGAAGACAATGTTTGAATAAAAAAAACAGAATTCCTGTCAAAGAGAGCAGAATTCAGAATAAATTGTTTTTCTATGAAAATAAATTATATTCTAATTCTCATTGTTGTTATGCAGTAGTCATTCAATTTACAAGTAGTATTTCAAGGGTATGGAACAAATAGAATCCAGGTCGAAATATACTACTGATACACACGTACCACAGACCCTGTATTGCACCCATGCAAGCAATATTGGCCAATCAATAACTGATATACAGTGTAATGTGACGTAAGATACGCGTATCTTACCCAGCAACATTATTGATAGTGTAATATTGGGTTCAGTGTTATAGAGCAGTGAAACGCAAGTGTGAAATCCGAGCTCATTTTAGAGAGTTTTAAGCATAGCCTTTAATATCTTACTCAAGTGCAATTTTTATCTTATGCGTACCTCTGTTATAGAGTGTACTTTAAATATACATAGCTCATGGGTCTAAATGTGAATAATGTGCACCAAGGGCAGCAAATACGATAAAAAATCATCCTCTGCTGATTGATATATATTTATTATTTTCTCAATTTAATGATAAGTATTAAAAATTCATAGAAATTGAGTTTATATGAACTTAAATATGATCTCATTTCTGGTTCTGTACTGAGACTGTATACAGTGCTTGCAAAAGATGACCCGTAAACAAAAAACAATTTATTTTCGAAATGGATATGTTCGAGACTGTTATTGAGATCTTATTAATAAATAAAAACTATTATTAATTCTGAAGTGTTTTCATAAACAAAATAAACTTTATTTGAAATAATTTTTTCATTAAAACAATTTTAGTTAAAGTTTTTCGATGACAGCTCTAACACCAGCCCAGGTCTCTTCACTGGCCGGTTTGATCTGAGAAGGCGGCAACACAAAGCCATGCTGTCCATGATCTCGCAACTCGAGAGCAAAGGCAACTTTAGCCCCGGCTTTGTCGTAGGCTATGAACAGATTCGCATTTAATTGTATTATAAACTCATTGATGAAAATAATGTGTAAAATGAATACAAACCCCAATCAATGCTATCCCCGTTCACTTCATCTGTTTTGTGAGAATAATTTTTGTATTGATCAGTAAATTGACCAGTGTATTGACCAGTATGAATTATGAATCAATTATCATATATGCTTACAAATAACAGTAGGAATCTGTCCATGGGTAAATGTGAGGCCATGACTTGCCTTAATAGCATCGGCGCCAATTTTAGATAATTCTGCCTTTAGTGGTAAAATAGTATAAATAATAAAATGAACTCATATGAACTTGAACAATTGAACAAATATGAGTACCATTTGTTTTGCATTCGGCGGCGATTTCTTGGTATAACCCCAGGGATAGGACCAGACCTGAGAGAAACTATGGAACGCGAAATAGGCAGCGATTCTGCCCTTTCGGGTACTAATGAACTCAGACATGCTTTTAGTCTCGCTCTCTGAAAATGGCCTGGGGCCTCGATAGCCATCCCAACATGGGGTATCCTGTGATCCGGATGGGTTGAATTCTACGTCCCAACTATAGTCAGACAGCTATGAATTTAAAGTATCCAGACTCAATTGAGAATAATCACTTTCTATTGGCGTCCACTCCATAGCAGTGCTCTCCTTTGGAATTGGGTGATCTGGTTCTTCTCCACCCTCGGTCCTTTTCCCACGTATAGGCATAACTTGAATGAATGAAAACATGATATATCTTATGAACTTGTTATGACTGAATGAATACCCGTCCGGATTAAGTGTCGGCACAATTATGAATTCGTATTTATTCAAAAAGTGATCATTTGTTGAATTAGTCAGCAATTGGTTCGTCATATGAAGACAAGCGGCCGTTGATATCCATTCTCTCGCATGAATTCCTGTGTATTCAATGTTAACAATCATTTCTTCATAATTATATTCAGTGTAGTATTTCACTCAAACACTGACCGCATTCGAAAAATATCGTCTGTTTTGCGCCATTGCCTGGATTTGTGACAATAAGGGCCGGTATGTCTCTGCCCTCATAACTCTTGCCAACACTCTTATAGACGGCTTTCTTATCTGAAATCAAGTAAAATAATGAATCGATTCTAAAGTCAAATACGATTTTCACATTTAGTTGGGATTGAAATCAACTCTTTCTTAATATCGCTATAATTGTGGTAAACATTCTCGTAATCAAAGCCATTCGCGTAAAACAAGGCATTCCTTTCATTCTCATCCCTTTCCTCGTCAATCAATGTTTGGAAATTATTAGCAATTATTTCATATTTAATTTGAAAACTGTTCAACGCATTCAAGAATTCATTTCCACCGTTCGGACCAATGAGTGTCAAAATTGGACGCAAATGAGAGGCGGGTTCATTCCAGAAGTTAACATGCTCATTTCTCTTTAAAATTATCAATCGATTTAATACAGTTTTTTTTAACTCCACGTTATTTTATTTTTGCCAAACAATAAAAAATACCTTAAAATCCGAATTCAATCTATGCAGAATTTGCAAAGTACGCAAGCTATCCGGCACAATTCTAACTATCTTATGTTGATCATAATTAACCAGACAATTTTTTATTATAGCCGATAAAACTGTTTGAATTACAAACAATAATATAAATATTTTCGAAAACATTTTATTTCTGCCAAACATTTAGTAAGTATTAAAACAAATGAATTATTTTCTTATATAATATTTATTAGTGTTTTATCTGAAAACAGGTATGAATTGTGGCATATGTTTAGATTATTCAGAATCCTCGAGCTTTGAGGGGGATATCACGTAATATGACTAAGGATTTTTAGCCAAGGTCAGTACGCAAACTTAATTTCATGGTTTGGTACTTTGATTTTTTATCAATAGTGCTATTATTGGTGTAATTAATAAAATAATTAAAACAATGTTTTAGTTAAGATCTGATAATATGATAGCATTTATCTCAACCATAGAATTGAAACATTAATTGTTATTTCACTATAAACTGAATTTATGAGATTGTACTCAAACAATGAACTGTATTCAATATGATCAGTCAGGTTTAAGCGCTACTGTTTTTAAGTTGATCATAAATTTAATTTATCAAAACTTATGCCCAGTTCAATTGATTGATAACACTTTCTGCAAATGAAAATTCACAGAATAAAGAAAATACGAAAACTAAGCTGGTCACATTATGAACTAAGTTATTTTTGTAAGACAACCACTTTTTTAATAAAAACAATTAAATGATTGACAGTATTAAACAGACATCGGCTGATCGGGCGGTAAAGGATTCTTAGTTTCGACAATCAGTTGAAAAAACAAGACTTTTCTCGTCTTTCATAAGGTTTTTGTCAATACTTAATGCAAACAATTATTTATAAATAATATTCAAAACAATTCTTAACGAATAGATCGGTTTGAAAGAAGTTATATATCGTTGACTCCGACTTGGTTTGAACCCGATTTTGTTGTCTGGGTCCTATAAAATAATTTTCCCGTCCCGTTTCTGGTTAGAATGCTAATTTCTTGTCCTGTCCCGTTCCGTTTCTGTCCAAGACCAAGACAGGAAAAACCAGGAACGGGGCGAAAATTTCAGTCCAGTGCAGATTCTAAAGAATTGAATTCATGCTTAGAATCGGAGACAGAATTATATGTGAATACAAGAGAGAGAAACTGTAAGCGAATT
>JAQIWA010002653.1:0-12680 GCA_034693305.1 Eueremaeus valkanovi | reverse complement strand
AGGATCATGTTGAATTGTTGAAATTTCATATAACCCTTGTGGTTTTTGCTATGGAAACAGTGCTAGTTCCCTGCTACGGGTGCTGCAACAGTAAAAACCCGCCGCGGTGAAAAATTCTTGTTTAAGTGCTTTACAAAATTAGGAATTTTCATTGAATTATATCACCTGGTTTAGGTTCCTGATCAATTTTAGTGTGACGCCCTATTTGCAACCGCCTGTATAATACTTGATGAAAATATCAATAAATTTTATATTATAATTTTATATACTTCTGAGTTCATTATTAATTCTAATACAAATATTCTCTAATTTTCGGCAAAATATTTCCTTAAATATAAATTCAATTTTAATTATATTTTGCAGAACATTTCAACAACACATTACTTATGCAGAACTTTGCAAAATGAATGAAATGTACTGTAAATGCATATATATTTTAATTTATAGCATAATAATGAAAATGAAAACACGCTTAGAAACAGTCTACACGAATAGAAAATTAAGATTGATTTCTATTCAATATTTTATTTGAGTTTGTGTGTATATGTTTATTAATTTTTATATCTACAAGTTTTTCTCAAAGGCGGAGTAGTGGCGGAATTGTAGCATGTATGCACTTCGAGAGAAGATCCAGAGTTCGAATCCTGACAGTCTTCTCACTTAATTCTGATATATATTTTTTCTTTGATTATTTCAGCCGGTGTCACTCAAATTCCTAAGATATCAGTTAAAACAGTTGTTGGAATCCTCTACTAACTGACTTATAAATATTCTTCAAATAACTAAATTTTTTTATTTTCATTAATCAATTTTGCTTTTTTGTGAATAAGAAATAACGAATTGCTATCAAAATCAGAAACTGATAAACAGATTAAGAAAATAAATGCAATTATAATCTTTCTTATGTTTGGAGTTCAAAATTAGACTTACTTCACATTATGTAGTGCTTATTTTACTTACATGAATCAGAATTTTATTTATTCTTGATTGAGTCTACAATTAGCAAACTTGATTCGGTTATTTTTATTCGTATAATTTAAATTGAATTTATATTTAATGGAAATTTTTCCAAAAATTAGAGAATATTTTTGTTTTAATTAGTTATCTATTCATCAAATTTTAAAAATTTGAACTGATTTATTGTATTTTATTCAAGTATTCTACACAGAACCTTAAAAATAAAATACTTGATTGAAATATCAATAAATTTTAAATTTTACAACTTCTGAATTTATAAGTAATTCTAACAAAATTATTACCTAATTTTCGGTAAAATATTTCCAATAATATTAATTCAATTTTGAATTAAACGATATTTTGCAAAAACACATAACATATGCAGAAATTAGCAAATGAAATGTACGTTAAAAGAATACATAATTGAAGATTGAGAGTGAAGTTATGGTAATAAATGTAGCCAAACTTTGAATTTTTTTATTATTTATCTATAATTTGTAAAATCTATTAAATCTCTATTAAAATTATTTCTATAATAATATTTGAATTTTTAAATAATAATCTTATTTATAATCAAACCTGAAGTTGAGCTGAAAAGTTTTATACAAAGTAAAACAAGGGAATCTCACCTACAACTGATCTAACCCAACCTAATCTAAACTTATTCTCCAAATAAATATTTTTCTCTCGCATGATATGCCGTAGAATCTGGCTATCCGTGTGATCGGCAAATCCAAAAAAAAAACAATAATAACAACGTTGTTCACACTGTTACTTGACACCACGTGCGATCACATTGCGCATAAATTAACAAAGCAATCAAAACTAATGCCGATTATCAGTGAAATTGTAGTTAAGGCTTAATTAGCTAATGGACAGTTGAATTGACTTTCAAATGTAATTTTGAATATTAAAGTAAATAGATCTAAACATAAGCTATAAAATAATGAATTTTTTGCCACTATTTAGAAAATAATTTAGAATAAGCTGTAATGGAATATAAATATAATCTGTTGGCATAAGAGCCATAAAACTGTATAAAATTCAGAACTGATTTGAAATGAAATACCAATAAGAGATTTTTATAGAAATCCAAGCTGAACTGAATTGAATTATTGGCAAGAGCTGATCTGATATACTGTGGGGGCTGAAAGTCTTTGACAAGAACTTATACGAACTTATACAATTGCGGTCTCCTGTTCCCGTGAACATCCGAATTCGCTGCTAGTAACAAAACTGGCAACAGGTATCACTCCTTAAGTGTATGCCATAAATTGTGTGTCGTTTCAATACTATGGCACAAATATCATTGAATATTGTAGCATATAACAGGTTAAAGCCATTTTACAGACTATTTAGACAAATAAACTATGTCTAGACCTTAAGATCCGCTTTAATCTGGTTTGGATATATAGTTCATTTTACAAGGTCCTTAGCATTGGTTGTGAATATGTGTTGCCAATGAGAGTAAGAGAAATACCACTTAGAGCTACTTAATCAATAAATTACTGATTAGCGCTTATGCGCTCATCATTTTATTGAGTCGAGTCACGTATGTAGCGCACACTTGAGGGTGATCCGTCATTTGAGTTTAGCGCTCAATCACTCGTAAGCCTAACTTAACGCTGATTGGCTGAACACATCTCTCTTATACAGTATTTATAAATGAGCTTAAGCCCAATTAACTGAAATATTTATGATTAAAATTAGATACTGTATACCAAATTAAAATGGCAACTCTAGGCTATCTAACTAGCACTCAATTGACCATTAATTCTGATTGTAATTGAAACTAATTGCGATTGAAAGTGCTAAGAGCTGTAACTACTTATATGCGGCTCTAAGCCTACTCTCACCACAAAAACCAATGTATCGACACAATCGAACTGAAAGCACTTGAGATATGAATTGATAATAAATGACGTTTGATAAACGTTGATTAAACTGAAACTGACTACTGCTATATTGCGGTGACACAAGTCGCCCTCAGAGTCCCTCTCCCGCCAAACTCGAGTCCATGGCTGGTCACCAAACTGGCAACGAATGCGGCCTCCCTTAAGTGTGTGTAAGCAGTCGTCACAGTATCAATGCTCTCTAAATACATTGGTTTTGGTTCGAGAATATGCTCAGAGCTGTATATATGTGTTGACAGCTTTTAGTGATTTAGAATTTAATAGTGATTAGAAATAGTTATTTTTTATACAAAAGACAATTCATTTTATGGCTTATATTAGGATCTATTTATTTGTATGTTTAAAATCACAATTTGTAGTCAATTTAGTGCACAATTAGTTGATTTAGTTTGGACTCAAAATTATATTAGATTTGTTTACTGTTTACAATCTGTAATCATGTGATGTGATTGACATGTGTTGTGCTCAATGTTCATGTTTATGATTTTGCTGTTGTTTTTATTGGCCGATTGCCATAATTAAATGGTCGATCGCCACAATATAATTGAAATGAGAGTGAAAAGGTTGTGTGACACATTGAGTTGGGAATCGGACTTAAAACTATAAACAGGTAATTTCAATTCGGTATTGCCTACTTTTATACTTATAATAAATACTTTTAAAACTAAGCAATGTCTAAGTTATTAATGTTCGGTTGTTGTGAACTTCGGCCTGTACTCACCGGAATCGAGCGAAGAGATGGAGATGAGATCGCTCTCGGGTGTCGACACAGGATTGGCCAGGTGGTCAGGCCTTAGGGGGGCTGACCACGACAACTAGTAAGTACATGAATGTTATGCCATATTTCTATTTATTCTCAGAGTATACGAGTGACTGTGTCCGGAACCGCACATTACCATTGGATGATATTGCGGACCCAGCTCGTTAGACAACCTGTCGGACGAGTTCTCAACTGGTGGTTTCAGAAGAGCTCGGAGGGGGTGGTCGTGGTGAGGCCTACAACAGCAGAACGACATGCAGTGCGCTTCAATATAAAATTGAATGCTCTGTCGATAGCAACTGAAAAGTATTCTTAGATTCAATAGAAGAACACTATTCCCAACTAATAAAATTTTGAATATAAAACTACCTATACAAATAAGAGAAAATTTATAAAATGAGTGATATTAAAAAGCAATTAAATTTTATTATTGGCTAAGAAATAAACGGAATTATTCTAATATTATTGAATATTTAACTGATTGTTGGGTCGACAGCAAATCAAAAGTATTTAAATTCTCATTTGCTGTGAACTGTTCAAAATGATCATTTCAAATTTATTTGAAAATATGATGTCTTTATTCGAAAATCAGCTTCATATCAGAATCACATTCTATGAAATCTCTTTAATTATGATAATCTGTTATATGATTTATCGATTGTTCAAATCTAATGACAACATTTCGGTATTTTATATGAATCTATTTGAAAATTTAATTGAAAACAATCAAGATATATGTTGCAAAGATTACATCTGGTTAGCTACTTAACTAGTAGCTTTCTCAATTATATTATTATTAAGAAAATATCGACAACTCTCTTCCCGATTGTCAAAGTTTTCATTTATTTTAACTAATTCTGTATCACAAGTCAACTGATATACAGGATTTTTTGTTAAAATAAATAAAAATTCTAAGAATCGGACAAATAGCAATTCTCGTATAACAGTCTAACAGACATTAATCCCCCGGTCGTAGTGGTTATGTCTCACAGACTAAGTTGACGAAGACAACAAGAGTTGTTGAGACGTTCTTTGATAATAATATTATTAAGAAAGCTACTATTTAAGTAGCTAACCAGCTGTAATCTTTGCAATAAATGATTGCATTAATAATAGATTGTATTACAGCTTAAAACCTGTTTAATTAAATGTGAAAATCTCAAATATTCTTAAGGCTTATCCAGAAATGAATGAATACAAGTTTAATGTAGAAGATATGCCTCCACTCTATCCGAACGGATGGTTACCTGTCCTCCAGTCCAGAGAACTGAAGTCAAACGAAATTAAGCCGATCATTGCGTTCGGAACTGATTTAGTCATTTACAGGGGAGGGTCCGGAAAAAGTTATGTGATTGACCCGTATTGTCCGCATTTGGGCGCAAATCTAGGAATCGGAGGAAAAGTGATCGAGGATTCAGTCAAATGTCCTTTCCATGGCTGGACTTTTGATGCTAAAGGACTGTGTAGTCATGTACCGGAAATTGGGTGTAAGTTTCTTTGTTATAAGTTATAATTTGTACTTATGTTGATGGCCAGTATGATGAGTGAAAAACTGGCACCATATCTGTGCCCGTTCAGACTGGCAACGCCACTTCTTGTGTTTAAGCATAACTATAATTAGCATAGATCTCTAGCTATTGTTCTAGCCCGGTTTTAAACATAACATAATACGGAGACAAACTGGACCGCCTCAGCCTCCACTTAGGTGTCTAAACCGCCTGCGTTTCATTTTTCAAATAAGATTAATAAGTAAAATTAAAGACAATATTAAATAAAAATTGTGATATTCTTTAAAAAACCATGATAACTTTTAACGATTACTGTAATCTTAGGCATTTTTATTTCATTTTTAAAGCATTTAGTTTCTATTGTCTCTGATGTATACTTGATGGTAATAACGTTCGTGCTTGTTTTATGATATTCTTAATCTTCGTGAAAATCTAAATCGACATCCCATATAATTATATTCAGTTTGTTAGGGGATAATATTTTCATACCTTATAATTTCGGTCCTTATTTAAGGTACCATCCATTAATGCTTTTGTAACATTGATTATATTTTGAGAATTGTCCATTTTCTGGCTACATTTTACCGTAAACAGTTCGAAAATCGAAAAACCCTCTCAAAAGTTATTTAAGTTCCAGCAACTAAAGATAGTTATTTCCTAGACTGTATATGATAGGGATGTGCAAGGGGGTATAGACAAAATACCACCCCCCCTGAGTTTGAGATTTGGAAAAATACCCCTCCTGACTATATGATATACATCTTGGGTTCGCTCAAACGGGAAGGGTTTAAACAAATAGACTGAAATTGGAAATATTTCATATATGAGATTTGTTTAGAAAATACACGATATAACTCACATGTTATTTTAAATTGCTCAGTGCCAATTTGGCTTATTTTTATTGAATTCAGTGCATGTTTTCTGATAATTATTTTCAACTCTAATAGTCAAAAACTTACCCCTATCCTCCTGACATTCCTAGTAAAGTTAGTTATGTTCAATACTTCTAATCATAGCTTTCGCAGTAAGTCTATGTATGACATATATGAACGGAGAACATCCAAGATATACAGTATATATAAACATAAAACAACAAGAGTGTAAAGTCACAAAAAGTCAACTGGTGTCACAAACTTGATTTTAATTAAGTATAAATATTATTCTGCAGGCTCATCTCTACCGAAAGCAAAAATAAAAGTCTGGGAATCTATAGAAATGAATGAAAATATATTCGTTTGGTATCATTGCAGGGGTGAAAATGCGACATATTATCCCATGAATATCACAGAAATTGACTCTGGCAAATTTGTTTATGCAAATACGGTCGAGTTTTTGGAAAATTGTCACTATCAGGTTAAGTAAATTAATTTATTATTAATCTTACAATGTTCCACGGAATTCATCACCGGGACTGACTCCATTACGGACTGAAATGAATAAGCAGTCGCAACCATAATTGAGCTTCCCAAGTAAGATTACCAACTTGAATATGAAAGAGCCAGAAAAATGGTTTTAATGGTTTCTATTATAATCTACCTTATCTAAAAAATTCCTGGTTTAAACTCTTGTCATAAAAAAGATTATAACAAAAATCAATTTATGAATCTGTTTCAGTTTCTGAATTTTCTGCCAATAAGTTATTTGTTATTTACACGCAAATCAGAAACTTATAAACAGATTCAAACAAAAACTTAAGTAAACTATTAAATAGGATTCAACACTAACACAAACTATTAATTAGATATCAATAATAGTAGTCTTCTATTTTTTTTAATGAAAACAAGTCTTCATTTGAATTATATCTAATATTTATTATTATTAATATATTAAATTATAAAACAATTTAATGAATAAACTAAATTACCATTTAATTTGAAAAATATTTTCAATTAATTAAGTAATAAAAACAAAACACAAGTGAAGACACGTTTTCAATACAAAAACACAGCATTAACACTAAATTATTATTTGATATTTATATGACATAATAAGTGATTATTTCTCAAATTCTGATAAAATGATTTAAAAATGCGTAAAAATCTCTAAATTTTAAATCGGCTGAATGATTCAATACAATTCACCAACTTCAAATCTTCTCTGTACTTAAATAGAAATTGATAATTTTGCAATTACTGTGATTTCTAATGCTTCTAGTCATAATACAATTTCTGGATCATATTAGGATAGTGTATTAATATTTATGATGATTTTGAAAAAGTATATTTGGCAAGAAATTATTTAACAAGAAGAGCTGCTGAAAAATAACCTGGTGGAATATTTCACTCACATACGCCTAAACAGTGTAAATGGAGTATTTACTTATGATTTATTGGAAAAACTATAAAATAATGACTTGTTCAAATTCTCAATTCAAATTAGGAGTGTGAAATTGATTTAATGCTAAATACAATATATCAGAGTAATTGCAAATATCTCATGTTTTATTCAAGTACATTTTATCAAACAGTAAGTTTGATTTTTTTCTGACATCCATATCCAACTTAGTAATCTTACAATTATCTTAGTCAGAATACCGGTTGTAGTGTCTGTTCAATCATCTGGAGCGTAGTTGGTTCATTTCCCGGAGATTGAGGCGGTTTATTTACTAAAAAATAAGCATTGCGGATGAGGTCCAGCCAGTGCTTCCATTCAAATCTCATTATCATTGTTATTGATAAAAATATATATATATTTAAGCTTTTTTTCAAGCAACCACATGCAAAAAGAGTACGGACAGAATCATAACCAAGAGTAGATGAATTTCTTGTTATACAATGAGTGATTCTAATTTTCTCTAGCACCGTGGCCAATTTAATCGAATCAATAAGATTAAATTAAAGATTAAATGACGAACAATAGATATGTCTAAATTGCTGAGAGGAAATGGAAATGGTATATAAAGGGTGATGAAATTTCGGACAAGAAATGATTATATATAAAACGGTTATCTTTAGAATTCATTTTATTTGATAGTGATCGACTAATTACTTGAAAACCAAAGTGTATTTCAAAACAGAATATATATTTTAGCTTAAATTTGCCTCAAAAATCCTTAATATAACTTTATATATTGTAGACTAGTTGATATTTCATCAAAATATTGACATTCTAATCAATGATTGTATTATTTATTCCAGGAACTAACCGAGAACTTAACTGATAACCAACACTTCAATTTCATCCATTCAACGAATCCAGATTTCATGTTCAAGTCCCAATTTATAAAGTTATGCTACAGTTTCTTTGAAAAAATAATAAATCTCCGATTAGAAATCATAGATTACAAGTTTACGGGGGTGCAATTTCCAGAAATATCGTTACGCATTAATTTGTTTTTGTTTGGCCGTTCAACTTTTACAAATACATTTTCTTTCACACTGCTCAGTCCAGTATATATTCTCTTGAAAATCAAATTGGGCTCACTTAATGCAATTGTTTTGACAACTGTTAATCCAATTGATTTTAGGAAAACCAAATTAATAAACCATATCTATACGGAATCGCCTTTTCTTGGATATATTTTTGGAAAATTAATTGCACGTTTTATAACCAATCAGGTGATTACCAACTGCTTTGTAAAAAACTTCTTCATTAAATGCCAAGAAATAGTTTTAAGTTATATGTGTTTTTCAATTCTTTTTCAAGAGCTTTACATGAATGAGATTTTAAACATGTTATTGAAATGTTTCAAACAATGGCATTATAGATATGTTGTCACAGTTTCAAGAGAAATAACCTTAGCCCTCTTAGTTTTTGATTAACTTGCAAACTAACAATAAACAGTCCTTGTGTTGACTCGTGGTCATCTTGCCACAACATATCTTTTACCCTCTGTAGGCGCCTTTGAACGGCTAATAATTAGGTCCGCCTACGGTCGTTCGAACTCACAAACTAAAATAGAATTTAAGCTATATGTAAAATAACTGACAAATACATTTACAAAAATCAAATATTCTTGCTACCCATTAAAATTCTTGGGACTTGAAAAATATCTATAGATTTTTTCTAATCAAAACCACTGGCTTTGATTGGCTGATTCAGAAATTTTAAACTGATTCAACAATTAATTAATGGCTTATCAAAAGCCTGTACAATCTTCAAAATTAAAATACAGTAAAAAACAGTTATAACATTTTCTAACACTTTATACCGAATTTTGATCGAAACCATATACTCGCTATTAATTAAGTTTGTACTTCTAAAAAATGACAGGTCAGCAGAGATGAGCCAATCTGGGTAAAAAAGAAAACAATGAAGAAACCATGTTTCACAGCTAATGACGCCTGCATTAAATCTTTTCGAAACTGGCTAAAATTCTACTATTGATTTATATTTCAGTTAGGGATGTGCAAATGAGTAAAAACAAAATATATAAAAAAAATATAATTTAGTTCTCCATTTTATTACATAAGCAAACTTAATACTATTATATATGGAGGATTTATTTTAAATTAATAGTCATTACATTTCGGAATAAAATTTACATAATATCTTTATAAAAAAACTTCTCAGAATATTTTTGGTTGCTATCGACAGACTAATATTAGAAAATAGGAAAATATGTCAGATTTAAATGTTAAGAAGATAAAATGACACAGATTTCAATAGATTTCAATAATTTCCTGTACTTCATCCTTTAATTACAATACTCTTCTTTAATTATATATTGATTTGAGCAGTTGGATTGTTTTAAGAATTCTAGCATGTAAGAAAAAGTTTTCAATCAATTGTTTAACTCTGCCTCTATTTGCACATTTCAATAATGAATTAAGTTTTATATTTTTTCAATTTTTTATATCTTTTATTTTAAATTCAAAATTTTAATTATATAAACTGTTGGGAATCTGTGATTCCATGTATTGAAATTTTATAAAATTGTAATTTTTAGAATTTTCCTTTGGCAAAATTATCAGAATAATATTATTGATATTTCAAACATTTTCCCTGACATAAACAATTATTTTTATAATAAATTTAAATAATAATTGATTTTCAAGTAAACGTAAAAATTGCTGAAAAATGACAAATAATGATGCAAAATATTGGAAAATTGCTGACATGTCGAAAAATTATGCCAAATAGAGGAAATTTATTGGAAAATGTCGAATAATGATTCAAAATAGAGAAAATTAGTTGAATGGCAAATTCAATAGTTGAACAAAGGGTTCTTCTCCAAGTCAAAAATTCTCGATTTTTGATTTAAGAGTTATTTGTGTCGATAGATACTCAAAAATGATCGAGTTAGGAGTTTGAACCATATTTCTACCCCGTGTGGTTTACGAGAAATTCAATTTTGAATTTTCGAGTTCAGTGTAAATTAGGCTCAAAACTCAAATCTAAAAAAATTAATTTGACCCCGCTTCAGAGGGTAATAATTCTGAAATTTTAATGATGAAATAAGATTAGTACAAGGATACTTTTAAGCCAGAAACCAAAATAAATTTACGAGATTTTCAGTTTATATCTCTATTATCTGATGTACAGCCAAAGAATTAAAATGAAGACAGATTCTATCAGTCTACCCTCAAACCATACATGAATTTTTTTGCAGACAAAAATTATTTTTTTGCATTGGTCGGTACTAATAATTAACTCCTTGAGAAATTTGAGGCCAGGTAAAATTTAACAACTAATTTTGATGTTTCAACTTTACCTGTTCACTACAACAGAAGTCAACTATCTCAAATTTCCCAAGGGGTTAATTCTTAGTACCAAGCAATGCAAAAAAATATTTTATAATTTCTAATTTTGTAAAGGACTTAAGCAAGAATATTTTCACCGCGGCTAGTTTTTACTGGTTCAGTACCGGTAGCAGGGAACTAGCACTGTCTCCACAGAAAAAACCACAAAGGTTATATGAAATTTCATCAATTCAAACTGATTTGTTGAAAATCATTGACCTCATCTATCAGGGTTTTTTCTAAAATCGTTGCGTTTTTGCACAGGATAACTTTATATTTGCAAACTGGCATAATTCAGCAAGCTGTAGAGCAAAAACCACAAGGGATAAATGAAGTCTGAGCAATGGAAAATAATCACAATAAAAATCATTTAAAATTTACTTCTGGACTTCACCTTGATGTTACAGGTATTCGTTCAATTAAGATAAAATTAGATCTCAATGGTGTTTAACAATAATCAATGACTAGAAATACATACTTCACAGCAAAAATCAATTCAGATTTATTGCTGTAAAGTATTCAAAAGGCGTACTGTGCAAATATCAATAACATCAAGATAAAATCCAGAAATAACTTCTAATAGATTTTTATTGTATTTATTTTTCATTGCTTAGACTTCATTTATCCCTTGTGGTTTTCGCAATAAAGCTTGCTGAATTATGCCATTTTGCAAATATAGTTATCTTGTGCAAAAACGCAACGATTTTTAAAAAAAACCCTGATAGATGAAGTCGATGATTTTCAACAAGGATCAGTTTGAATTGTTGAAATTTCATATAAACCTTGTGGTTTTTGCTATGGAAACAGTGCTAGTTCCCTGCTACCGGTGCTGAAACAGTAAAAACTCGCCATTGAAAATATTCTTGGTTACGTGCTTTACAAAATTATAAATTTTCAATACATTTCCTTGTAAGGTATAGGCTCCAGCTTCATTTAAGCATGTTTATCCTTTTTGCAACCGACTGTATTAAATTTCAGCAATTCAAAATAATCCTTGCAAAAAATAATTGTGCATATCTATCAGGATTTTTCCTAAAACTGTTACGTTTTCAGACAGGATCACTTTGTATCTGCAAATTGGCATAATTCATCAGAATCTAGATAAAAACTACAAGGGATAAATGAAGTCTGAGCAATGAAAAAATCACAATTAAAAACACTTAAAACACAATTCTGGATATCACCTTGGTGTTAGCGATATCTACACAGCACGCATTTTGAATACCTTACTACAATAAATCTGAATTGATCATAGCTGTGAAGTATCTATTTCTATAATCAGTGATTATTATTATACAACATTGCTATTACATTTCATCTTGATTGAATACCAAGGTGATACCCAGAATTATGTTTATTATTGTGATTATTTTTCATTGCTCAGACTTCATTTATCCCTTGTAGTTTTTATCTAGAATCTGATGAATAATGCCATTTTGCAGATATAAAGTGATCCTGTCTGAAAACGTAACAGTTTTAGGAAAAATCCTGATAGATAAGTTAAATTATTTTTTGCAAGGATTATTTTGAATTGCTGAAATTCTATATCACCCTAGTTGTTTTGGCCCTATAACCTGAGCTTGTTCATAGCAACCAGTGCAACGCTAGAAGAAAATCGCTAAAAATTTCAAGGTGCTCTGCAAAAATTCGAATTTTCAATAAATTATCTCATCAGGTTCAGATTCCTGATGCATTTATGTCCATCAGTCCATTCTTTGCATGACTGTATGTTAGTAAGAA
Source organism: Eueremaeus valkanovi (assembly GCA_034693305.1). NCBI lineage: Eukaryota > Metazoa > Arthropoda > Arachnida > Sarcoptiformes > Eremaeidae > Eueremaeus > Eueremaeus valkanovi. Next base: position 121 of record JAQIWA010002653.1, on the reverse strand, counting down.
ATTAAATAAAATATACTTTTTCAGTAAATCAGTGTGAAATTTTTATCAGTTGAATTTTTATATGTAAATAAAATATTATTTTTATATTTGATTTTTAAGATATATCAAGGTTTAACCATAT